>VMBQ01006435.1:37280-58648 GCA_007657795.1 Dreissena rostriformis | reverse complement strand
TTAATCCAATTGTTTTCCAACAACACAAATGTTTGGCACATAACATTGATAACTCTAGGGTTATAATGTGAAATGTAAACCATGGTCATTTCGATGCGTGCTCACGGACAAAGTTCGGCTACAATAGTAAGCACGACATTCGGTCGCTTTCGAGTTCATATTTATTGAAATAAGATATTTGCAAGGAAGAAGATATCTGCTTCATTTTGTATTTACAACGTGTTCTGTTCTCCCCAATCCTTATCATAAATGTTGCCTGATAAGTTAGATAATGCGATAAACAAATAATATAATATGTGGTCTAAGAACGCTTCCATACACATACCTTATGTTTTACTTATTTCAAAATTTCTTTGCTTTATGTTCAGACAGAAATATGTTTCATGAATATTTACCTTGACCTGTACTGTGAACTGTACTGGTCCCATCATTTACAACAAATGCAGAACAGACAGTAACTGCGACGACTCCCAAAATACAATAGATGTGCTCGTTCGACGTCATATTCTGTTTGGCAGGCTCTACAAAGTAAGATACACGACGTGTTTCTATCGCAATACCATGGTATTATTATATTGTTATAATCTAAGGTCCGCTCTGAATTAAGATAGTTTGTTTAGACTTATGCATGAATCCAACAAAATAACCGATCTAAAGTATGTATAAAAAAGGCTGTTTTGATGAAACTACTTCGTTATTGCGAAGGTTAGGATTCAGTAAATCGACGTATTAACGCGCTNATAATATGTATTTTACTAATATTTACATACTTACAGCGTGGATTTCCCTGGAATCTTACGTTTTTGAGAAATCCACGTGAAAGTGACCAAAAGACTAAGCGTTACATTTTGATAATTTTAATATCGAACACAAACCATGAAATAAACATACCGATAAGCAACACTCTCGCGTTTAAAAAGAACATAGCCAATACGTTGTAAACACCTCATGTAAATTTTGTACTTACTTAATTTAGGCTATAAATTCTGGCAGTTGGTAAACGATAACACAGGGACCTATACAAACACAGGTCCCTGAATAACACAATCACTGACCCAATAAGACTAGATGGACACAGATTTCACTTTTGCTCGGTGAAAAGTCTATTGCAAAGACACGAAGCTCCGCTGGCGATAGGCGTCGCTATTGTAAAACTTTCACCTTATCTATTTAGGCTTACAATTTGTTCGATGCAGATAACCATACCCACCTCAAACTGCATCGATAGTAGAACTAATGTATAGAGTTGTTGTTTCTTCACAATTATGATTTGTTTGTAAAATGATTTGGATACACTTCGTAGTTGTCGCTCATTTGTACACGTGCAATGTTTCGTGCCACAACCAGTGCATCACGGTAGATAAGATAGGTTTGTCCGTTTGTAGGAAGGCAATGTTGTATGTGAAGACATGCAGAACAAGTGCAAAAATCTGAGACAATCAATGCGCCGTAAACGTGCCACGAGCGCGCCGCCGTGTGCGCGAGGTTTTGACGGCGCGCAAGAACTTGTTAAATCGCGCATGCAACGCGCTGTAGCAACTTCTTGCGCGCCGTGAGAACGCTTTGAACGCGGAAGAGACGCTATGATGACGCTCTAAGAACGCGATTAGGACGCTTTGTGAGCGCCACATAAAAACCAATTTGATATTTTTGACTTACCGGGTATTTCAAACCGTTCAGACTTTTTGTTTTCAAACGTCGTGCAAGCGCTGCGACAACGCCGTCCGGCGTTACTCGCCCTTTTATCCGTCATAGAAGATACTTGCACCCCCTCCGGAGTTCGGAATGGATCGCGATTCAGGCACAAATGCTTGCGTCACACGGCGATATATACGGTCTACGCATTGAAAGTTTAAAGTAATTGTAAAAGGATTCTAAATTAATAGGCCCTTATTGGACAATTCGTTTTACGTCTCAAAACTACTTCATATTTACAAAAGGCATTACATGTACTCACTGTAGATGTTGGAGAACGATATGAATGCTGATCTATTCCAGAAGCATCATCAGTTATCGGATAATCAGAAAATACACGATATTAAAACAACCAAAATAATGTAAAATGCGTTGTTATCGGCAATTTCCTATACGAAACAATTTCTTGAAAGAAACGCGTTGTAAATTAAAATTGTCATTGTGTCCTCAGATGTGTTTTTTCATAGGTGAACTAGATTGCATGTACTCATTCTGACCAAGTTTACACGATTTCTAGAAAAGTGACGATCTCAAATACGGTTTCTGAAGAAGACTGAACACTAGTATCAGCGCATGAACTGATCCATCTTGTTACTTCATAGAACTGTGCGCAATGGTATTTATGTAATTAACCGAAGACCGAAAACTGCACATAATACTAAATTGTGAGATTAAAACTAGTAAACTAGTAGTGTCGCTGACTCCAATGCACCCCCCCCCCCGACACATGTTTGGACGCACCATTTGTAGTATGCTCATATATGACTCTGGCCTATGTGAACTTGACCTTCCAGCTGGAGTTACGGTACTTTCGCACGGCACGCTGTTTTCATTGTGATATTTTAAGGCAATTTATGTTTAAATTTCCTGATAAAGATGAAATTGCAAGCCGGACAAGCTGTGTTATGATCATCTTTTATTTGTGAACCTTCACCTTTGAGCTATGGACGCAGTTGTTGTGCGCGACAAGCTGTTTTCGCATGGTCATAATTTGGGAACACGCAGTTTATTATAGAAAAATCATTATTAAAGCACGACGAAAATGGCATCGTTCACGTTTAAAGCGTACATTGCATTTGCATATATAATTATAATGGTGAAAACCTAAAAAAAAATGCCCGGTACTTTTGGAAGTATCAGTTCGGTCAATTTGGCGGACGCATGGTAATTGTGTACGTACGGACAAGTGCAATTATTGATGCCTGACCTCTTTGGGGGAATATACAAATTACAGGTTGGAAAATTCTAGACGGGAGGCTTCAACCCTCTGTAAGACCGCGTTCGATATTACGATTTAATACAAATAAGGTTTAAATCGCCCATCACACTTAAACCACGCTGATCGACCATCCCGATATAAGAACCAACCCACCAAAGTGACCCGATCGTCATGCTATTGTTTTCAAATGTCCAAACCCCAGGTTATACATAAATTGGAACCGCGCTCTTCCGTATAACGACCTTTCTTTTATACCTAATGGTAAAATATGACATTTCTGCAGTGAAATAACAGCAGTGAAACTAATTGTTTTTTTCACCGGTGAAAATAACAAATTTTCGCTGGAATAATGACGTCATTTCGTCAACAAAATGACGTCATTTCGTTAACAAAATGACGTGATTTCGTTAACAAAATGACGTCATTTCAATGTATTGAGGCACGCCACGAGAGAAAGGGTAACTTTTCAGCGAAAGGGAAACAGCTGTTAAGTATTTTCTTGAAAAAGGGGCATAAAAGAAACAGAAAATTTGTTCAAGTCATTAACTCGTGATCATAGAAAAAATATTTTCACTCGTGGCTGTGCCACTCGTGAAAATATATTTTCTATGATCACTCATGAAATAACAAACGATCTTACACTGACATGAACAAATATCCTCTATGTAATCTCAGATGGAAAGAACCAAATAATGTTAAAATTAAGCGATGAAAATCATTTTTTTAGACCGAAAATGGTCGTAGTAAGAGTGAATTGTATTGCTTTTTAGTCAATTATTCCCATGAATTTGGTTCAATCCGGTCGACCTGTACCAGAATGCAAATTTGGTCAATCTTAAATGTCCACGTTTGAGGGAATGTGATAACTGGGGGTACTTGACTTGGAAAATTATTTATAAGTGATCCGGGGTAAAAAGACACAACATAATACACATGAAAAAAGCATAATCGTTGTTTATTATTTAAGTTAGTAACAATATCATGCACTTTCATGGCCTCTCATACACAAATTGCTACCAAAAGTAAAATAGACATATATGCTTACACATATACACTTTACCGGGAGCTTTTCTAAGTCTTATCAGTGGAAAAAAACAACATGCTTACAGCAATCATGAACATTATTATGCTAGCATAATTATGTTGGAAATTGAATGTTTTGTTGAAGTTTTGATACTTCCATGACTGCAATTTTGTAAGTATTGAAACAAAACTCTAAAGTAAATGCAAGCCCCAGACCCAATATTATTTTTTATTTCATGGTGTGAGTTGCGTATTTCACGTTTTCTTCTTTTTGGATGGAGGCTCATCACTGGCAGACTTTGAGGACGCCGGTGGAACGCTAAAGTCAGAAATCTGAAAGGAGAATTGAGTTAAAATCTTATAATTAAAAGCTTTATTGAATCCCAACAATTAGGCTAATAGAGATTTTAGAGGCACTCTAACATCGGATTCCTGAAAGAATCAGTAATATGTGTCTATGGAAATATCTTCAGTGCACTCCCTAAGTGAGGATCAAACCTGGGACCTCAAGGTTGGAAGACCGACATAATTTCCACCACACTATTTCTTTTTTTAATGTATTACACATGCTGATTACTGTGAGTAAATCAGTAAAGATGAGAAGTAGAGACGCAATTGAACATGACTAAAATTAGGATAACAAGTGTTGTCACTTACGAATTCCCCTGAAGATACATGTATGTCTTACCGTAAGAAAGAGTTATGGTCAGTTTACTTCACACTCCCTCTCCAAGACAGCAATCATAATAGTAATGAAGTATGATATGAAACTCTTGAATACTATATAGGAAAACTTTGCACAGGAAAACTTAACTAAGGGCAACAACTCTGTAAATATTGAAGCCATAGTTATGGTTCTTGTAGTTTACAAAGTTGTTCTACCAACATGAAAATAACAAAGAATTTCCAAGAAATAAATTAAAAATATCATTTGAAAAAGGGAAATTAAAAAATATTATGAAAACTCAGAGAACAAAGAAATTTATTAAAAATATCATTCTGTTCATGGATAATCCATTAACAAAATTGGTAAATCTAAAATACATTTTGTGCATGGCTTTCCATCAAATATAATGGGTAAAATTGAAATAAGCTGAAAACACAGCAAAATAATGATAATCACCGCTGGTTCCACTAGCTGAATTCTGAGCTTCAGGTGCTGAACGTTGGAGCGATCAATGCTGACCTGCACAATGACTCGGTCAAACACCTTCAGCGTCACATTGCCGCAGGCCTGTGTGTTCTCCTGCAAAGTGAACAATGCATGGAGAAAATGTGCTGAAACTTTGAAACTTGCATGGAACCATTCGTTTCTTTTTTGTCTTCTCCTGCAAAGTGAACAATGAGAAAATGTCGTGAAACTTGAGTGACACCCTTAATAGATTTTGATTTGAAGTCACATTGCCACACGTTTGTGTGTTCTCCTGAAAAGTGAACAATGCATGGAGAAAATGCGCTAAAACTTGCATTGAACCATTTGTTTATTTTGATTTGAAGTCACATTGCCACACATATGTGTGTTCTCCTGAAAAATGAACCATGCATTGAGAAAATGTGGTGAAACTTGAGTTGAACCATTAGTTTATTTTTATTTAAAGTCACATTACCACATGCTTGTGTGTCCTCATAAAAAGTGATGAATTAAATGTGGCGTGTTCTGAGAAAACTGGGCAAAATGCTTGTGCGTAAATTGTCATCCAAGATAAGCCTGTGCAGTGCGCACAGGCTAATACGGGACGACACTTTCCGCCTAAACTGGATTTTTGCTTAAAAGAGACATCATTTAAACGAAAAATGCCATAAAAGCGGAAATTGTCGTCCCTGATTAGCCTGTGCGGACTGCACAGGATAATCTGGGATGACAATTTACGCACAAGCATTTTGCCCAGTTTTCTCAGAACACGACACAAATTAGAAAATGTGGGGAAACACTGGAAACATACGTGAATTTTTAATTGAAAATCTAGAAGTTCAAAGATGTCTTGATGGTTGAGCATGAAACTATGATATTTCTATTTATATTTCAGTTACTATAGTTCCACACTTAACACTGTTTTAATGGAATGTGACAAACAGTGATAATGTTTATAAAAGTCTTAATTAAGTTATATCTTTGTTGACAGCTATTTTTTATATATATATTCATATTATTACTTGGTTTAAGATCAAGTTATCTCGGAGTATTCATTAATATTTTAATGTGTCATGAATATGTTCAAAATTATAGTGTTTCAAAAACAAATTTTTATTTTAAACTGAAATTAATTGCTGAAGAACTGTTACAATTTTTTAAATATGACCCCAGATCATTTAACAAATTGACAGAAATTAACACATTATTGAATATAAAAACAATATTAAATTTTACCTCTTCATTAAAAACAAATGCAGGTCCCTTTTTACTCTTCTCAGAGTTAAGGTAGAGTGTAGCCTCCAGACCGTACTTTGGAATCAGCACCTGTACTGCATTTTTACGCACAAACAGAATGTAGCCTTCCTCGTCCACAGATCGATTTTTGAAGAAGAGCTGTGAGCAGTGACAAAAACCACATCATCTTTCAAATTAAATTTGTATTAGTAATGTTTATATATTATTAGTTATCCAACAAGATCTTTGTCACAAAAATGACTAATACCTCGGCATCACTTAGTCAGCTATGTTCAAGGGTAAATAACTCAGGGATGTGTGGACCACTCGTGATGAAAAGTGTCCTGAACATCTACAACCTCGCGGTTATGACATACAGTATTTCAAGTTTCAATTTAATTGCTTGAGAAATGCGGAAATAGGTTGCTACACAAATTTCAAACGTTTTACGCAAACAAACTGACCCACAAACCGACTGACCAACAGATTGACTATAATATAACCCCTTTCAAACTTCAATTGCAGGATAAAATCAGATTCTATAAATTAAAATAATAACATGCAAATTCGTAGAATTGATATCCCCCGCCAAACTATAGCTTTGTCACAGAAAAAAGCATTTTTTCAAGATACAAAGGGCCATAACTCCGTTATTAACAGATGGTGTACAATGCCATTTGGCGTGCATCATCCTCTTATCCATATATATACTCATACCAAGTTTCAATGAAATCACGCCAAAGCACTTCCAAGATATGGCTCCGGACACAAAAGTGCCGGACGGACGGAAGGACGGACAATGCCAAAACAATATCCCTCCGCCTTTGGCGGGGGATAATAACCTTGTTTTGTTTTATTAGTTCCTTTCAAGCAATTTTTGCAAACATACTTACATCAGTTACTTTAAATAATTGTGTTACTTGTTATCGATAAGAAATTCTCACGTGAGTATGCAGATTGACAGAAGCTCTTCCAGCGTACTGCGCCATCTTGTGGCGATAGTTGAGGTTGTTGCAGACTATCTGCGTGCGGTGTTTGTCCAGCAAGACGGGGTAAGAGGAGTCCGCGCCGATACTCACCGCCAGCAGACGATGTACCAGGATGTCAGAGTACCTGTCAAATGTGACAACCAANTGTGGTAGCTTTTGGCTTTTGCTCCTAAAAGTCAAGGGTTTGAATCCTGGTGAAGACAAACTTTTAAATTTAACTTTTTTCCAGCTAATATAATTATTTTTCACTTTAACAAATATGACAGTTCTGTTACTTAAAACATTTAACAGCATTTTTTGTACAAAAACAACAAATTTGAGAACCAGTGCCTTTTAAATTCACTATAACTTTGTGTGCATTTAAATAAAAACTTCAAACCAAATTATTATTTTTTCAACAGATTAAGTAGCCTTAACTGATTAACATTCACAATAAGAAAATCTCCGAGTTAAGTGCCTATTTCAGCAAGTGTTTAAGTTATACCAAGTTAAAACAGCAATTATAAACAATCATGCTTTTCCCTACCTCTCCCTGTTATATTCCTCCCACTCTTTGCCGGTCCACTCCCTGCGATAATTGTAATTATCGTTCGTGAATGGATCCTGGTTCCTTGGATCCTGATACCTTGGATCCTGGTACCCTGGGTGACTAGCCCCGTTAAACGGAGTACTACTATGTGTCCGTGTCCGCGTGTGAAACGTGCCTTGAGTGTTCAATAAAGTCCGATCATAATCACGCCTAGACACATCCTTACTCAACACACTGTAGGCTTCGTTGATCTTCTGGAATTTTTCATGGCTGACCTGCTCTTTGTCCTTGTTTTGATCTGGGTGATGCTGAAAAATTAGATTGTCATTTAAAGCCACATAAACACTCAAAATCAACGAATATTTCTAAAAAATATTTCATAAAATAAAGTTAACCCATAAAAAATCAGTGTTCCTTATAGCAAAAGCCACCATTTCATCGCTAGATGTGGTCTGGTAACATAGATTTAACAAGATACAAAATGCTCTTTTTTATTTTTTGTGGTACTTTTTCTTACTAGATATTTTATGAAATATTCGTTGATTTTGAGTGTTAATGGGGCTTCAACCCTTTACCACGCTGATTATCAGATATACTTTGTGACCAGTTTGTAGTCCCTCAGAAAATAAAATTAAAATAAAGACCTTTTATAATAGATTCAATTTGTAAAGGCTTCATTGCCAAGCCAACGATACTGATGAGCAGCAAACAGCATAAAGCCTGAACAGTCTGCGAGTTACTCGCAGGTTGTTCTTGTTTTATGCTGCTTGCATATAGCCATTTTTACCTTGATTCTGAATTGGTAATTTGGTTAAGATAATTCATTATGTTGTTACATGTATTGCATAGCACTGGTCTTTCGTTCAGAGCCAGCATTTGAAAAAAATGTCTTTTAAGTCATTTATAGGGATGTTAACCAATATTTGAATATTTGGTTGCCAACAGAATATTCTTGATCTAAAATCTTAACAATTTATTATTTATATTTATCATAATCACCACATTTTATTGTGTTAATTTTATAATTTTATAGCCATGTTTTAAATAATAATTACAAAGTACAAGTGCTGATACCGTGATGTAATCTTTCGATTTGTGGTATTAGCATCGTTGAAACAAACAGGGCAAACTCCATTTGAAAACGATAGGGACATGATGGCCCTGAAGCTCTAACCTGAGTTCAATGCACAATACATGTTGAAGACTTGACCGGCTGTTGATATAGCTTTTGACCCCACTTGACCCAGATTCCTCAAATTTGACCTGGTGAAATCCTTTTTAGACGCACTTGACACAGATTCAAATTCAGCCTAGATATTGTAAAGCTAAACCATGACCAGCTTCAGTCTTGATAATGTAAAGATAAACATTCTGACCAAGTTTCTCGAAGGTTGAGTCATAAATGTGGCCTCTAGTGGTAACAAGGTTTGTCTAAAATTTGACATGGTGACCTTGTTTTTGGACTCATTCAGACCCGTTATCATCAAAATTGAGTCATAAATGAGGCTTCCAGAGTGGAAACAAGGTTTTTCATAGATTTGACCAAGTGACCAGGTTGTTTTGACTCTGGTGACCCAGATTCAAATTCAGCCTACATGTTTATATTATCAAAATAAACATTCAGTCTTGCAGACCAAGTCTTATCAAGATTAAAGTCATAAATGTGGCCTTCAGAGTGGTAAAAAGTAGTTTTTTAATTTGAACCCTGACCTAATATTTGGATGCAAGTGACCATGATTCAAACTGAACTTTTATACATGTATTGTCAAAATAAACAAACACTCAGGAGCGCTCAAAAGTAGGTGGGTTGGGATAAGCATGCATTAGCGAACTGAAATCAAATATTTTTTGAGGTGCCTCGCCATAAGGTCAAATAACCCAACAATTTGTCATGAAATGTCCTGATTTTGGCCACAAAAATCATTCCATATATCCCATGACAGGCACACATGTACTATTAATTGTAAACCAGACGGATGTAGATTTTCCCCTTCTCACTTTTTTTGACAGCTCAATGTATGCTTCCCTGATCTGTTTCTGCGTGGCATTTTGAGATACACCAAGCACAGTGTAATGAGTAGCGGTTCTGAAAACAAACACAGTGAGCAATTAGTTTTGCTATATCATAATACAATACAAACTTGTATATTACAATGTTAACCAGAAATGCAGGCTTATATATTTATTATTTTCATTTATGGTTACAATTATGATATAACATGTCATTACATTAACGATCAATAATGCAAACTGGATTACCTTGTATACTTGGTCTTAGTGGCATAAGCTTATATAATGGTTGTAATGTTAACTTTGCTTATTAAGTACATAGCAAGCACTTTCATAATAGAAAACTTAAGTTTTATTTTGATTTTCCAAAATAAATCACAGGTACCAAACTTGTCTAAAATTGAAATACCTGGTCAATAAGAGGTTCACAGATCTAGCAAAGCAGGCAAGACATATAGTTGGCCTCAAGTTGGTCAACAGGGTCATTTCCGGCAAGCTGCGTCGTTCATGGCTCACTCCTTGTGGACACGAAGCCGAAAACTAGTGAATAATAAAATAACAAAGTGTTAAACTTAAAAGGAAAGAGGGGTATGGCACTTGATTTTTACAAGAGGACCATACTGGACCTGAGTTTAAGGTACACCAATTCTCAAAGACTTGACCTGGGAACATAGATTTTGACCCCGCTTGACCCAAATTCAAACGTGGCCTTGCAGGGATGAAAACTAACTTTACTATTGGTTGCCCGGACGGGCAACCATCTTTAGCATTTTGGTTGCCCAGCGAAAGAGTTACGAGCCCAGAAATATGTACATGTTGTGTCATGTGTATCTAATTCATTCTTTAAATAAAATAATAGATAATTAAATAACATTGCTGACATGACACACCTTCAATGCATTACGTTTTATTATAAGCCTGAATTGAATCATTTTGTATACCTAAATAATTATTGATCCATGGTCGCCAATTTTTATTCAATTTTTATTGCACTAAATTGTTTCAAGCTTTAAAATATAAGTTGCCCAGCCGGACTACCAACTTTTGAAATTGAGTTGCCCAGGCCAAAACCTACTTTCCTCGGGCTATATATACAGGGCTCGACATTAACTTTTGAAGCCACTTGTCCGGTCGGTCAAGTAGACCAAAATTTCACTTGTCCTGACAAAAAAAGCAACTTGTCCTGACCATTACATGTATATCTTATTCTGCTCAAAACTTTGCAAAATAATGAAATAATACAAAATGCTCAAATCATTAACATAATTGTAGGCAATTTCAATACAAAAAGAACTGACTAGAATAACAGGAAAACTCAAGATTATTGATTTTTAAACATTATACAAAGCCATAAAACCTGACAAAAACTTGTGTTTTCGTAAAATCATTCTATAAATAGAGATGACGTCACTACGTTAATTGTCTGTAAGATCGGTGAGTACCGTTGTCGTAAAATGCATATTTTTTACAAGGGAGAATATTTTGTTATCTTGACAAAGAAAAATGTTAAGGGTTGCTTCCCTTGTGAACAGTACGGTGTAGTATTGCATGGAACTATCAGACTTTGTCGTTTAAGTTCTATAAATGGACATGATGAAATATACCTGTACTGAAATTAAATTGTTACTGCATACAAAAATAACGGGTTTTGTTTTCACAACTTGTTCGCGGTAAGAAATTGATCGCTCACCATTTGCATTTAACTTTTTATAAGTTTACAGTAATTGTTTACGGTTAAAAGGTGTGATAATGATGCCCGACACTGTCTTTATTGTACTGTTTAATTACTGGTTTATATTACGTAAATGGTAAAACTGTGAGTCATTGTTAATCAATCTGCAATAAACGCTTACTTCACGACGGACGCCAAACAAAAATAATGGTCACCAGTTAACCCCGCCCTCATATGCATTCTCGTTACTGATTGGACGCTAAACAGCACAGTTTGGCGACTGGAAAGTTACCTGAGAATGTCTCTTGGTGCATCTGTGTCAGAGTTCATGACTGTGTAATGTGATTTGATATGTCCGTCATGCTATCTCTTATCAGTGGATTATCTATAAACCCATTGTGCGTTAATGGGGATTACAGGCAGAGTNAGTCTCATACATACAATAGTTGTTTAGCTTGGACGTCTATTGGATCGTGAGTCTCATACATACAATAGTTGTTTAGCTTGGACATCTATTGGATCGTGAGTCTCATACATACAATAGTTGTTTAGCTTGGACATCTATTGGATCGTGAGTCTTCAAATACATACAATAGTTGTTTAGCTTGGACATCTATTGGATTGTGAGTCTTCAAATACATACAATAGTTGTTTAGCTTGGACGTCTATTGGATCGTGAGTCTCGCTGTCAATGTGGAACCTGATCTCTGGAGACGCCAACGTCAGAGCTCTGAATGAGAAACAACAGCATTCTGAACTTCTAAAGGTTACCGCAAAACCCTGGAACCCCACGGCATGGTTATAATAATTGACAAAACAACAACAACATGACAAGCAGGGTTATTAACATTTGAGCACAGTTGCCCATACTTGTTCTCTTATTATGTCTTGTACACAGTTTTTCTCAGAAAATTATTATATTATGAATTGGAAAAATTCTTTGTAAAGGCATAACTTTATATGCTAGTCATATTCCAGTCCATAAAGCAAGTAGCGGAAGATCTCAAGAATATATTAAAAACATAATATAATGCACAAAATATCAATACATAAGAATGATAAATGAATAGTCTGATTTTTATTTTTATTGTTGCCATAGCAACCAGTATTTTTGACGTAGGAACAAAATGAAATGACGTGCATAATCTCCATATTGCCATCTGTCCATGTTTCAACTTTCATGAAAAAATATGAAGAACTTTTAAAGTTATCGCAGGATCCAGAAAAGTGTGACAGACAGACTGACTGACTTACAGACTGACTGACAGACAGAGCGCAAACCATAAGTCCCCTCCGGTGAAACCGGTAGGGGACAATAACAATATAACCATGGATAAGAATTTGCCCACTTTGTATCGTGCAGACGGGCAATTATGGTTTCGTACCCTTTATCTATGCGGCGCTGTTTCATTATCTTGGCCAGTCGATTCAATCCCCGAAGGCTTGTCGCGATTTCGTCATTTCGTTTAGGATCGTCAATGATCATCTGGGCTTCACCGTAGGTCAACGAGGCCTAATGAACAAAAAAAAGAGTTTATTAATGATCATTCAAGGGCCTTAACTCTATCATTACTGGGGTCATGTGGTTCTGCATTCAACTTGGCAGAGACGCTATAATTACAAACATTTTCATGAAAACTGATTTGGATTGGGCAATAATGGAAACTGTAACTAATTTTGATTGTAGATAATTAAACAATTCCCTAATCGGTTTGGCAAATTATCAATCTTGGCCATGTTATTATACCCACAAATATTCTGTTAGTATTTTGGACATAGAAAATTGAATCGGTTTATAAAGGCCAATATTTGATTATTCAAGGGCCATAAATTAACAAAAAAGGATGCAATATCTGATTATGAAACATAGAAAGCAAAAATACAATCTGCCTACTGACTGACAGCTACAAATTAACTAATACAGGGCTATTTTTTCTTGATTTAGGGAAAGGGCCTGGCCTTTCATTTTGGGAAAAAAAATATCGACAAAACTGAGAGGGGAAGAAATTTCCCAAAGAAGCTTGAAATTTGTGGAAAATTGCATCATTTTAAAGAAATTCTCTTAGGGGAAGGGACCTTTCTCTTGGGGGAAGGGGCCTGTATAAGGCCCTGGCTAAAGAATGAAAAAAAATCCCTCTTTTATACCTTACCATTTTGAATGAATGAGGGAGGGGTTAATTGTTTATGAGACTAGTTTTCTTCATTACCCTTGACTGAATAACACTCTTCATAAATGAAGCCTTCACAATCTCTGCTGTTTGGGTCATCTCCCAAATAACAGTGAACGCAAATCTGAAAGAAAAATGATTTTTAGTCCTGATTTGTTTTAACCAAGCTACTGGTAGGTCTGGAAATGAGGTATTTATGTATACAGTTTTATTACAATAACTCAATCCATTTTGTTGTTTTACGTTGAATAGACGTTGACCACACACATGCCACACTGTATCACAAGGGACCTTGATGGAAGGAAGTTCAAGTTATTGAAAATATCTAATTTTGAACAGCTGTTACCTGTGTATATTGCTTATACTGTACGTAACATTTCAAAGTGTTAAATTGCCATAAAAACAAAAAAAGATGTGTTTGTCAGAAACACAATGCCCCCTACTGCGCTTTGAANGGCAAAAACAATATGTCCCCCAGTATAGACTGGGGGACATAAAAACTAGAGTAACCAAACTTGGATATCTGTCAAGTCACTCCTAAGAAACAAGCTCATGTAAAAACTTTAAACTGCCTAAATAGTATATATGCAAATTTTTATGTATAATATATGCTAAGTGTTTAGTACGAATAGGCCCGAAATTTTGAATTTCTATATACTGAAATTTGAATTTACTATATATCGTTAATGCAAATGCCTTACTTTAAAATGGCCCCTAATTTTGACAAATTACAAACTAGTTACCAAAATAGGCCTTTGGGATCATTTCAATACAGAGAATAATTTGTTATGATTGAATGAAATTCCTGAAGCCATAGCAGCAAAACTAACTTACCCAAAAACTTGTACATACTTTGAATTAATTTAATTTTGCTAAAATAACATTTCCTGGTTTCGACAAATCTGGCATGTTTGATCTCAAATTTGTGGATTTTTTTATGATTTCTGATAAAATACTTCGAATGTTAATGTTCGTAGAACAGTCTGACCAATCATATTGGTTTCACAGTAGCATCGAGACCAACTCTGATGCCCAGGTGAGTAGGATAGCTAGACTTTTCTTAGAAAAAGTGGCTATAAACGGGGACAAAAAATTCAGCTACATTGCACTTTGGACTAATGGAACTTAGTCACTGACCTCACACAAAGACCGTGAATACATGTGTGAAGTTTCAAGTGAATACCNTATAAAAAATATATTATTTTTCACTAAAATCAAATTTTCTTTCAATTAATTCCATATTCCACTGAAAGACATATAATAAAGATGCGAGTTTGCTAAGCAAAATCCGTTATCTCAACGTCTGTGTTACCTTGTCAACTAGATAGACGGTGGTGCCCCTGCTGGCTGCCTCTCGGTCCAGGGCATTGCCGGGCCGGATAAAGTGACTCACGTCCGCTATGTGGACACCCACCTGTAAACAATTAACATGGTAAAATCACAAAGCAGACATCAATATGGCACCTATTTCTCAAATATTCTTAAGTCTGTTTTAACAGGATTAACTTAAGTTTACAATTTTTTTTAAATGCAATAAAGTGAACAAAACACATCATTGAAAAAGTATCACAAGTTTTATATGAAACGTTTGATTGAAATAAACAAGAATAATGATAATGTATACAAAACATCAATTTAGAAACGGACCTTTTTTGTTGGCCTTATGAGTATATTTCAATCTGTAAACTAATGCAGTTGTGTATGTACTGGATTATACATATGATTTGGAAAAGGTAAGTAACTGTGAATTGGCCATATTGTTTCTCACTCAAAATCAAGATGTTTACATGGATTTTCAGAAAAGAAAATAGTGATAAGAAAACGTCAGAGGGTTAGATTTTTTAGAAATTTTTGGAGGTAAATTACATCCGTACGTCCACTAAGAAAATCCCTGGCAAAAGTTTAAATGTTGTTCATTGAAAAGTTAAACGAAAGAGAACTCTGTCAGAGAAATTTGTGTTTACAGACAGACAGACTGATGGAAGTCCATGGTGATTCCCCTATACACTCCTTTACTTTATTATGGGGCTAAAAAGAGATCCAATAAACTGTTTTAAACTTCTCTTTAAACTGTTTTAGAAAAAAAATAAAAATCTTTTATTTAAAACTGGAGTAATTTGTATGTTACCTCTAGATTCCCGTTAGGAAGGTCCCTACAGTGCAGTGCATCGTCAATATCGGTACAGCCAGGAGGATCAACACTGCATATAGTCACGTGTCGAAGATCAGTGCGATGTTTCATGTCCTACAAACAAAGATGAATGTGTAGTATAAAGTTATAGCCAGATACCACCTATTAGAGAGCAGAAATTATTAGATTGGGAAATTCTGGATAATGCAATTACCATATTTCTGACATGCCTCAAGCAATCTTGCTGGTTATCAAATTTGGTCAAGATATTATTCCAACAAAAACTGTCACCAAGTTTGACAATTTAAACTGATTCAGTAAGAGTGTGGACAAGGTTTATTTGGCCAATTTTTGATAATTCAAGGGCCATAATTATGACGTGCTTCATGCGATCTGACTGATTATTGAACTTTGCCGAGATATTATGCCCACAAACACTATCACCAAATTTCATGATGATCCCATCTTAAATTAAAACAAGGATATCGGTAAAACTGATGGATGCTCCCCAATGATGCTTTGTCGATATATGGGTTAATTGTGTGAAAAAAAAACAAACAAACAAATGTTACCTTTAGAAAATCTATTATTAGCCTCGGTGGCCTTGACCTTGACCCCAGTGACCTCAAACCTCATCAAAAGGTAGAGGTCCATGCAAGGTACCTACATGCCAAATATGGAAGAGATCGGTAAAATATTGAAGGCGCTATGAGAAACTGTAACATAAGTTTGACGGAAGGAATTAGGAATAACGGAAGTTCAAACTGGCAACTATATGCTCCCCATATATATATATATGGAGAGCATAAAAAGTTAACAATCCTCAATACTTCTGTACCTTTCTTGAGTGGGAAGTTTGCCCCGCTCTGTGAAAAGAGGGTTAAATCATGTGCCTAAAGTGTCGTCCCAGATTAGCTTGTGCAGTCCGCTTAGGCTAATAAAGGACGACACTTCCCCCTTCTATGATATTTCTCGTTTAAAGAAAGTCTCTTTTCTAGTAAAAATCCAGTTTAGGCAGAAAGTGTCATCCCTGATTAGCCTGTGCAGACTGCACCGCTAATCTGGGACGACACTTAACGCACACGCATTAAAACCCCTTTTCACTGAGCGAGACTCAAGTGTGTGTTTCAGGCAAACTCTCAATCAAGAAAGGTACAGAAATGTTGAGGATTGTTTAATTTCTTTAATTATCCCCACGCTTTTTGAAAAGCATGGGGATATTGTGGTTATCTCCGCCGTCCGTCCGTCCTGGCCACTATCTTCTCCTACACTATTAGCACTAGAACCTTGAAACTTACGCACATGGTAGCTATGAGCATATGTGCGACCCTGCACTATTTGGAATTTTGATCTGACCCCTGGGTCAAAAGTTATAGGGGTTAGGGTGGGGCCGGGTCAGAGATTTTCACTCATTTTTTTAGGTTATTTTACATAAACTTCTTCATTTCTACACCGATTCACTTCAAATTGATACTGGACCTCTCTTATGACAATACGGTCAATCTCAACCATGCATGGCCCCATTCCCAACCCTGGGGCGCCCCGCCCACATAGACCACACCCACCCAAAATTGCCTTTTACTATAATTTCTTCATTTCTACACCGATTCACTTCAAATTGATACTGAACTTCTCTTATGACAATACGGTCAATCTCAACTATGCATGGCCCCATTACCAACCCTGGGGCGCCCCGCCCACATAGACCACACCCACCCAAAATTGCCTTTTACTATAATTTCTTCATTTCTACACCGATTCACTTCAAATTGATACTGAACTTCTCTTATGACAATACGGTCAATCTCAACTATGCATGGCCCCATTACCAACCCTGGGGCGCCCCGCCCACATAGACCACACCCACCCAAAATTGCCTTTTACTATAATTTCTTCATTTCTACACCGATTCACTTCAAATTGATACTGAACTTCTCTTATGACAATACGGTCAATCTCAACTATGCATGGCCCCATTACCAACCCTGGGGCGCCCCGCCCACATAGACCACACCCACCCAAAATTGCCTTTTACTATAATTTCTTCATTTCTACACCGATTCACTTCAAATTGATACTGAACTTCTCTTATGACAATACGGTCAATCTCAACTATGCATGGCCCCATTACCAACCCTGGGGCGCCCCGCCCACATAGACCACACCCACCCAAAATTGCCTTTTACTATAATTTCTTCATTTCTACACCGATTCACTTCAAATTGATACTGAACTTCTCTTATGACAATACGGTCAATCTCAACTATGCATGGCCCCATTACCAACCCTGGGGCGCCCCGCCCACATAGACCACACCCACCCAAAATTGCCTTTTACTATAATTTCTTCATTTCTACACCGATTCACTTCAAATTGATACTGAACTTCTCTTATGACAATACGGTCAATCTCAACTATGCATGGCCCCATTACCAACCCTGGGGCGCCCCGCCCACATAGACCACACCCACCCAAAATTGCCTTTTACTATAATTTCTTCATTTCTACACCGATTCACTTCAAATTGATACTGAACTTCTCTTATGACAATACGGTCAATCTCAACTATGCATGGCCCCATTACCAACCCTGGGGCGCCCCGCCCACATAGACCACACCCACCCAAAATTGCCTTTTACTATAATTTCTTCATTTCTACACCGATTCACTTCAAATTGATACTGAACCTCTCTTATGACAATACGGTCAATCTCAACTATGCATGGCCCCATTACCAACCCTGGGGCGCCCTGCCCACATAGGTCACAACCACCCAAAATTGCCTTTTACTATAACTTCTTCATTTCTACACCAATTCACTTCTAATTGATACTGAACTTCTCTTATGACAATACGGTCAATCTCAACTATGCATGGCCCCATTACCAACCCAGGGGCACACCTAGGTCAAACATTCAGCGTGGGGATACGCGTCGGCCTCTGCGGTGCCATTTCTCATTTTAGATGGGATCATCATAAAACTTGGTGATAATGTTTGTCGGCATAATAATTCGGACTAATTTGATAAACAGCAAAATGGATTATAGCTCATTAGAATTATGGCCCTTGAATTATGAAAACTTGGCCAAATAAATCTTGTCCACAAACTAAGTGAAATAGTTAAAATCGTTTAACTTGTTTTGGGTTTACCTCCTTGGTGATGGTCCAGGGCATCTTGGGAAGAAAGCTGAGCACCTGCTCGGAGAAACTGCAGTGTGGCACGTCATGTTCAAGCAGCAACACCTCATTCTCCGTGTCCTTGTCCCCAATGTTGCCAAGTTTACGCACGAAATGGCCCTGAGAATGAAAACAGTTGTAAAAAGTTAGTGTTTTTAAATTTTCTAGGTTGGCACAAAGAAATCTGAAGCAGTTGCCAACATGCATGTTACCTAAAAAAGTGTGAAAATGGGCTTTATTTTAAAATATTGCTTGGTGTTTATTTCTGATTTCAGTTCAATATAGTATTATAACTATATAGAAATGAATTGGTTCAAACATAAAAACAAATATTTAGCCGGGAAAATTAAATTTGGCCTTAAACCGAAATCAACATAATTTGATCATGTTCACAAGTACCTGTGGATATCTTGAGTTGCGGGGCCAGCTGTCGATGGCAACCACGATTCTCTGGCTGCCCAGTTCCTTCGCCTGGCGTGTCTCGATACGAATCTTGGGAATACGTCGCTCAGCCGGCATAAACAGGTGACGTGTAGCCTGCAGACAAACAGACTTTTGCAAAATTGAAAGTTCCATCATTGTAATAGTAAGCTATACACCAGCCAATGTAATGGATTGTGATGCAAACCTTTTTCAATGTTTCATTGTTTTTAATGAATCCACCAGAATGCCCCGAAATGCACATCCTTTAGACTGAGGGTTGCCAAAAAAGCCAATTGTTACATAATTCGCAAATTTGGTGAAAACAAAAATATATATGGCCAGAAAAAAAAGACAGGAAAATTTGAGAAGAAATGGATTTGGGATCTTGTGTGATCCAAATTATGAATAAAGAACGTTTGTACTGCACTGCACCTCTTTGACGGCGGAGGGTTGAAGTATGCCGCAGTACTGCCGCCAGTTCCTCTTTATGATCCCCACCACTCGCCCCGTGGGCTGTCTCAATTCACGAGGCACTCGCTTCCTCTTTACGGCTGCATCCTGTAAAAAGTATTTTTTTATAAATGGAATGTCAAGCCGTCATTTGCCATCACTCTCAAACTACACTGAAGACCACTTAGCTTTAAACATGTGCATTGTTCTTACAGGTGAAGTTTGATTAGGTATGCTCAGATTCTCAGTTTCATACAGGCAGGCTTTTTACATTTCCTTGTTCAACAGTAAAAAATGGGCTTGCTTGGTTGAACTGCTTATATGATGACTGTAAGATTGTCCTAAGTAGTTGTGTGTATACTGGCCCCTACCTAAGTAGTTTTATGTATACTGGCCCCTACCTAAGTGGTTTTGTGTATAATAGCCCCTAATTAAGTAGTTTTGTGTATACTGGCCCCTACCTACGTTGTTTTGTGAATAATAGCCCCTACCTATGTAGTTTTGTGTATAATGGCCCCTAATTAAGTAGTTTTGTGTAAACTGGCCCCTACCTCGGCCTCTATGTCAGCATCGTCAGGTTTCTCTTCAATCTCCTCCAGCATCAGAGAGCTGGGGCAGCTCCATTCAGACTCAGGTAACATCTCTATGGCAATAACATCGTCGTTGACCGCTCGATTCAGGTTTGCATGGCCTTGGAGGAATACCTGACCATAATGACAGTAATGGTTACACAAGATTCCATCTATTCGTTTTAATTAACAATTTAACTAAGATCATTAGAACATCAACTCAAAGAAAAGATCCTTTTTTATGTATGCCAAGAAATCCGACACGAAGCACTTCCTGTAACACTAACAATCTATGTTTACCAATCAAGGTTTATGTTGTAGAGGGGCCTTAGACTGCCTTACCTTTGCCGTTGCTGGGCAAATCCTATATGTTTTTGAAAACATCACCTGAGACCAAGGTAATTAATTATTCTGACTAGGTAATTTTCACAAGGTTTCACAACAGAAGGAAACATGGCCCTACACCTGGCAGCCACGTTTTTGAACAAACCACAATCATTCTCAAACTCCGCCCAGATATATACTTTTTTAAAGTTTTGAACAAGTTTCAAGATTAGTGGGTAAAAATGTGACTTCTCAAGTGTTCAAATGGTTTTACTAAAGCCAAATTAGGGTAACTGCCCCACCTTATAGCTTTAATGTTTTTCAATGAACAGGAACCATATCTCACTCAGAGAAATATTAACAAGAGGGCCAAGATGGCCCTAGATCACTCACCTGTGAAATGAGCTTGCCCAGTGGCATGATTTGAACAATCTTTGTCACATATCAAATATCAAAGCTGCGTGCTTTGTGGTTAAAGATAAACAAGGTTTTTCAAGCTTTGACCTGGTCCATGTTTTTCAACGGACCGGAACCACTTTTGAACTCAACCAACATATCATTAAGACAAACATTTTGACAAAGTTACATGAAGATTGGGCATGAAATGTGACTTCTACAGTG
>VMBQ01006435.1:20607-33967 GCA_007657795.1 Dreissena rostriformis | reverse complement strand
AATCAATAGGGGTCATCTGCCGGTCATGACCAATGTCCCTATGAAGTTTCATGATCCCAGGCGTAAGCTTTCTTGAGTTATCATCCGGAAACCATTTTCCTATTTCCAGTCAACCAGTTTACTGCTTCAGGTCACTGTGACCTTGACCTTTGACCTAGTGACCTGAAAATCAATAGGGGTCATCTGCCGGTCATGACCAATGTCCCTATGAAATTTCATGATCCCAGGCGTAAGCGTTCTTGAGTTATCATCCGGAAACCATTTTCCTTTTTCCAGTATCCGTGACCTTGACCTGTGACCTAGTGACCTCAAAATAAATAGGGGTCATCTGCAAGTCATGATCAATGTTCCTATGAAGTTTCATGATCCTAGGCCCAAGCGTTCTTGAGTTATCATCCGGAAACCAGCTGGTGGACGGACCGACAGACCGACCGACAGACCGACATGTGCAAAGCAATATACCCCTTTTTCTTCGAAGGGGGGCATAAAAATATCTGAGATAAGATAAATATGAGATGCAATACATTGCAACACCTCAAGATTCAAGACAGTAAGTCGCAATATTATTCTTGATAAGCTGCCTTTTGACTCGTTCCCTCACGCCAAGAGCAATCTCCTGTTATTTTGAAAGACACTTATTACTGCCTCTTGTCAGAAAACAGATTTTAGAGTGTATACGCCCAAGGCCTTGAACACATAAGAGAGGAAAAAATAACAAAATTATATTTAGGTTCGCGTTCAACTTAAAGCACACATCAAAGAATAAGGCACACAAATGGTATTCACTGAGATCCTTGACCAAATATAATTGTTGGTAAAAAATATCAAGTGATCATAAAAGGGTTAGGTAATCATTCAGCTTGAAATTTGAGCTAAGATCTGGGAAAACAGGGCTTAAAACATGTGCAGATTAGCCCAGGCTCATCAGGGACAACTCTTTCCGCCTCGACTGGATTGAGGTTAAGAAGACACCTCCTTCAAACGATTTTTTTTATAAAAAAGTGCACAGACTAATCTGGGGCGACACTTTATGCACATGCATTAAGCCCTGTTTTCCCTGAGCGCTGCTCATTTACATTTTTAACATCAGGTTTAAATCATGCCTGGCCTGGTTTAAGATTTTGAAAACACTTCAGAGCAAGAAATTAAGCTTAGCCCCCTCCCTCACCCCTAACTGTGTTCAAGAAAACTTTTCTTTTTTTTAATACCGAGGTAAAGTAGTCATTGGTACTATTGGTTGAGCCATCTTTGCACTCAATAGGAGATATCACACCCCTGAATGTACATATTTCTCTTACTAGTGAAAGCAGTGAGCCCCTTTAGGTTTGCCTTGGCCCGGTTGTCTGCATCGTTTGTGACCAGCACAACCGTGGTACCTGCTCCCGCACAGGACAGGTGCTTCTGGTACCACAGGCCCGCCTCCCGTATGGCCCGGTCATTACGGTCGTTTGCCTTCTCACCTGGCGCCCGCTCAATGTATGTATCTCTGTAGAAACAAAGCACTGCAGTTTTGTTGTTTGTTCGTTTCAAATTTTCAATTTTACACAGTATTTCAGTCATATCGCAGTTGTCAGTTTACCTACTTACACTTTTCCTGGGTAAGCGGGCTTAAAAGTACTTAGTGCACATACTTTTACTTCTAACCAAACACCATGTTTTCATAACCGTTTTAACGATTCGAAACAAATGTTGATTATTTTTTTTTTCCTGTTTCAATGATTTTATTCATGTCGTATTATATGTATATACAATCAATTTACAAGGACATATGCATGCCTATACTTATGTTACCATATGACTTTACACAAAGAGTGTATTTTAACAACAATACAGTATGCAGATTACACAGACTTAATCCATTAAACACAATTTGCATACATAATAATATATACAAATTACAAAGACAAACACAAGTAAACTCAATTTGCAAGTTTCCTATAAAATGATGGTTTCTAGGTAAACAACAGTTTTTTTAATGTAGTTATCAATTTCATATACATGTATAATGAGAGTTGCTGGGTTGACAACAGTTATTATTGTATTTAATGAAATTATAAATTACAAAATGCTCTTATAATTATCAAAAAATCTCCTCTATTCGAAACAAATGTTACAAAGCTGTAACAAAGCTCTGTAATTTACATGTAGAAGCTCCTACTTGTTAAATTCATTTGCGAAGCTGTACGAATGTTTGGCTGGATTCGACAGGATGTCTTTCAATCTCTTGTAGGCTGGGGCACTCCGATGTTTCACCTTGTAACAGATCATGGAAGACTGGTAAACATAAGTGCCTGATTCTGGGAAAACAGGGCTTAATGCATCAGCATAAAGTGTCATCCCAGATAAACCTGTGCAGTCCGTACAGGCTAATCAGGGATGACACTTTCTGCTTGTGTAGTATTTTTCGTTTAAAGGCAGTATCTTCTTAGCGAAAGTCCAGTTTACGCAGAAAGTGTTGTCCCTCATTAATTTGGAAAGACACTTAACGCACATGAATTTAATCCAATTAACCAAGAACAAGGCTCATTAAATTAACTGGTTTCTTTCATGAAACATCTATAAGAATACTTCCACGGAAGCAATAGCTTTAACAAACTACTGGCCTACAGACTTGAAATGGCAGGCTTTTAAAGTTTTAAAAGAAATTTGACAGTTATTGATTTGTTTCCTTTAATTACCGGTAGATATCTGTCTGGTTAATTAAGAGCTCCTTTGTAAAGTCAAGTATGTTTATTTTCAAATTGCGTGATAAAAATCCGCAATAAGAAATGACAAAAGTATTTAATATCACGGAAATGATATTCAAAGTCAAACTTATATACCAGTTTCAAGATAAAGATAAGACACTTATGAATCACCTCCTCTAAAACTGTTTGTAGAATTATCAAATTTTGTATTGCTGGATCTTCTAAGACATCAATCTGAAACAATAGAATTCACTGTCCAATACATGTAAATGAACTGAAAATACTCACACAAATACTGTCCAACATGCCTTTAAGCTTGGAAAACTGGATACATTATTTCAAGTGAAACACAGAAAAGGTTCGATCATGCTTAAGTTATTCGCAGACGGCAGAGCTTAGGATATATTATGATCTGGATGTATACAAGGCAAGATCTTTTAGTATATTATAATATAGAGAGAGATTTGTTAGTTAGTGATACTGCTTTAGAGCTCTTCTAATGCTTCCAACTGTCTATGCAGGCAATTATGGTTTTTGGATAGAATTAATGTGTATTTACAAATTGAACTTACATAAACGCCTTGAACATGAGCCCAATGTGTGATGCTATGAATTATAATTTTGAGTAAATTGTTAATGACAGATTTGGGCATAAATTATGTCTGTACATACACTAATGAAAGCAATGACACTAAAATAAAACGTAACTTTGAATTATGAAACGGCCATTTTTGACAGATTTGAACACAAAAAGTCCGATTTTCACAGTTAAAAATGGCCGTTTTTGTGGCCTGTTAGATTTGTGAATTTGCGGTGTCGAAATTGTGAATTGGCCATTCACAGCCAATCTCTAATAAGATTGCCATTTTGTCAAGCAACGGAAGTGCATTATTACCTCGCTTGCTTTTTGAAATGCACGCGCAGGCCGGGAACCTGGCTCTTTCTCTAATGGGGTAATCAACAATATATGTTGTAAATTGCATACACATGAATCATTCCTAACCAATTGTTTAACTTGATTTCATCTGCCATGGTGATTTCCAGAAGAAAAAAAACGCATCAAAAATTAAATCTGGCGCCCATAGCGTGAATTGGCTGCTGTTGTTGTAGAGAAAGAGCGAGGTTCCAGGCCTGAGCGTGCATTTCAATAAGCGAGCAGGGTGACAGCGTTTTATTAATGGGTAATGACGCACTTCCGTTGCTTGAGAAAATGGAGAGTGCACTACCTTGACAATATCTATATACATAATCAAACTATCTTTTTTTTTTTTAGATGTTTTGTAGGAAGATTTATATTGATTTAGTATGTGTATGCATTATAACAAACATGTTTATAAAAATCACAGCTGCAGCTGCATTTTTCAAAAAGACACAACGGATAGTCGATCATTTGAGTCATTGCCATCGAGCGCCTGTGAAATTAACTGAACGGCATCTGTCCGGATCCCAAACACTACCTGGTGCAAAACAACATTTGAGTCCGGGATAATGTAGTGTGTCGTATGAACTATATCGCTGCTGTTCTCTGGTTTGGAAAGCAACTTGGCTCCCTTTAAGTCGTGCGTACAGGTTTCACAACATTCGGATCCACACGATATGTCATCTCTTAAATAGTGCTCCCTAACAATTTTTAAAATACTTCCTTTCTTTGTTTTCCTAAGAAATATTTTGTTTGTAAGCATAGTGCCCTTTTAATTGTAAATCAAAATATAAAAATATCAACACGTGAAAAATCAACGGGATCACCAGGCGCTTTGTTTTGGATTGCTCGATTCTCGTCGTTGTGTAATCATGTATTCGATTATCGTCAATTCGTTTCGGTCTTTCGGCGTGGAAATTACTCATCTGATGAGCCAATGTTGTAAATGACTACCAGTGCACATCAATGTCCCATTTACCACCGCGCTCTGGTCTTTTTCGCAAAATTATATCTTTGGCGAATTACCGAGCAGTCTGGGTAAATTTGACCTACTTTGGCTCAAAAAAAAAATCCCTGAAAGGTCACAGGGGATCTTCACTTAAGCAAAGACCTATCAATGATAGGTCTTTGACTTAAGGCAGTCTCGAAGACGTAACTGGACCTGTAAACTCTTGAGTTACACACACGGTCTCCCGGCTCACGGCTGTCCGGTTAACGCAGTGGTTTGTACACGCGCTTCTCTCCAAGGTGACGCGGGTTCAATCAACTTTCCGGAAGCATGTGAGTTTGGTCGGTGGTCAACATTCCAGACAGGTGGGATTTCTTCCGGGTACTTCGGCTTCACCTGAGGCATAAGGCCACAAAAAAAAAATATTACATAACAAAAAAAAATGGAAATTGCAGCTGTAATTCAACTTTCGTGAGCTGAATAGTTAATAAGGTAGGAGTGCTGTGAGACACTCTGGGTCCTCACATAATGCAGCATCAGGCGACGAAGGACCTGACAGACTTAGACATAAACACACACGTCTCCCGGATCACGCATGTCATTCACTCAGATTTGAATGACAAAAAACACGATCGCATGGCATTTAATTATTTCTTTTAAATGTGTTTAAATTAGTGTTTGTTTGCTATATTTGAAACTATCTATATGTATTTGGCCTGTGGCCGAACTTTCATCAAACTGTCATTTCTGACATTCAATTGGTATGCCCAAAAAGTTCTAACTTCTAGGAAACCGAGGGAGGGGAATCAATGTATCATATTTCGAATCCGTTTTTTTAGGCCACGCCTTAAATTGTATCCGTGATACAGTCGATTCATCTTTTTTATGTGCAGATAATGGGGTACTCCAGATAATGTTTTGCTAATATATGATTTTTTATGTTAACTTGTTAATGTGGTAAAACTGAAAAAAAAAGCATATAAGTGGAGGTCTATTATACATAACTTTATTTTACGTCTTCTTTTTTTCATTTGTTACCCAAACGCATAGCATACGTGTCAGAGCTATACAAATAAAGTATCTTTGATATATTATATAGTATTTTAAGACACTTAAACACCGCTTTAACCACAAACTATTGCTTATTATTGATCCAAGTAAAATTACGCCAACAACAGTATATAGCGCCATTACAATTTTGAAGTTTAATGTTATTTAACTGAAATGATTCTTTTTCAATATGTGTTCATGGCGTTATGCACAGAATATAATATACCGACGCAATACCATTGTGTATTTAGTACTATTTACACAATTACACACAAAATACTATATTAAAGTACCGGATTCACATGAAAATTCTGCATTTTATTTGTTATTTTTCATATTGCATTTAGTTTTTTAATCATTGGTAGGCTGCTAAAGCACACGATACTATTATATCCAACACCAAAAAGGACTAGATCCACAAGGAGTCACTGTAAATTCGTTTAACTCTGTTATTCATTGTGAGAATAAGCATCCTTAAAATTGAAATAAGTTGAATTCTTCTAGATCTTTGGGTGATAAGCATTTTACAAATGTAAATAAGTTGAAATCTGATAGTCACCGTGGTGATAAAGATTTAAATAATCAAAATCTGAAGTATATTAATTATTCTAACGCTGTAATGATTTTGAAGTTACTACGTCGTGTGATCAGTAGGCTCTCAGTCCACGGGCACCATACTAAACTTCACTTTAAATAATACGAAATAAACTAAGAAATAATTTGACCGGATTTCTACCACCGAGGCGGAATTTTGAAAAAGGGCAATGTTGCTACTTTTGGGATAGCTTTAGATTTTGGCCATATTTTGCATGCTACCACGTCGAGTAGTTGTTTCAGGGAACTTAACGGATATTAACGTGTCGTTAGAAACTGATCTAAGGCACAATCAAGCGCGCGGGTCTTAATTAGGTCAACCGGTGACTGTTGTTTATTTTACCAAGAACAATTTATTTTACTTTCATCATTGATTGTGATGGATACTTGTTGTTCTTTGACAGCATTTGCAAGAAACTAAGGTACTTGGTTTTATAAAAAAAGGAAACACATTGTGCAATATCTAGCATGACATAAAAATCTTTGTTCCAAAGTCGGAAATAATGCTTGTAAAAAGTTCATTGAAGGTAACAATATACTAATTTTAATTATTAAAATATAATATTTAAAAGCGATAACTTTCACAACAAAATAAGATGTGTATCACATTATGTCATGTCCCTTAATGAATGCATACATAAGTTAAAACCTAATCTTTACTTAAAATTTCAGGCATGGCTGATGAGGAGGGTCAGTAACTGTCAAACAAACTTAACTACAACGGGACCAAAACAGCAAAAGCACATAATAGCATTGTTTAAAGCATTGTGCTTTGATGTGCTGCCAACCCAGAGAAAACTTTCAGTTACAAAAAATGAAACAATAAAATATGACGGACAGTACAGTACAGCTCTGTGGTGAACCATCGTCATCCGATGATGATGAAGAACTTATTTCTTATCTTCAGACTCCAAAATATAGTTCTACTACAGTTGATGAAGAACATTCAGATGTCATTAATAAGCATGCACAGCAGAAAGATAGTTGTGAAACGAAAGGCTTCGAGTCCAAAAGTGATTGCAAGGAACATACTTTTACTGAAACAAACGTACATAGCACGGATACTGTTGTTGAGAACTCAGATCAAAGGCCTTTGAATCAGCAGAATATTAACAGTGAAGTTGTCAATTCAAATCTTGTGTCATGTGCTCACAACAGAAATAGTGATCAAGATGGAGTTGAAACTAACAGTTATGTGCTAGACAAACTTGAAGTAACGGATACAAGCATTGTAACCAACAAACAAATTGAAGTAAAACCTTTCCTAAAGCCTGACAGTACTAGCACAAATCTGATATCAGAAACCGGTGAAATACTCTTGTTGAGTGAGAATGAAATAAGTTCTGAGCCTTCTGAGGTTGAGTTGATGTCACAATTTGGGAAAACTCCAGAGAGTTCTTCCAAAGAGGGTGGTGATTGTGGCGGGCTGCAAACTTATTTAAGTGTTGAAAAGGAGCTCGAAGTTTTCCTTAAACAGGCTGAAGAATCTGGTCAATCTGGAAAAGAGAAACACTTTATTATCACAGAAAGTAATTGGAGCGCTCTGTGTTCAAAAGTCAGTAGAATGATAAATTTTTATCAGGTGCATAAGGCATGTGTTAGAAAAGATGTTGGAACAGATACTACTGATCTAGATCAAAACATTTTATGTGAGAAACCAGATAATAAGCTTCTCAACCACAGATCAGAAAATTCAGCAATTGAAGGATGTACAAACAATACTGGTCGGTTTGTTCGAAGAAACAACAAACTTGTTTTTGAAAGGGTTCCTGAACCTGCACTTGCAATAGAAAAGTATGTCAGTGTTGTTGATGGTTTCACTCCAGATGTGGAAGTGTCAGAACATCTTTATGAATATGGTTCAGAATCCGAAATGAACATAGACAGTATTTTATTAACTGAAGATGAGCAACAAGTAATTCTAAATGGAAATATTGATATAAAGGAAGCTTTTGATACAACAGATTGTCAGGTGATTGCTTTTGCCAAAAAATATGATCAGTTATATGACAATAAGGGGACAAAACAGTCACAAGAATTATGTCACTCTCCGGAATTCACTGCTCAACCAGTTGTTTTCAATATTGATGACGCTGGTGAACTTCAAAGAGTATATTGTTCTAGTCCAAAACTGTTGTTAAATAGCAATGTGTCTACTAATATTAAAACACAGGCAGATATTGAGGAACCTGTTGGATCTAATTTAAACCAAAGCTGGGAAATATCTTCAAATTTAGAATCAGATGAAGATTTTGAATTTAACAGAAACCGTGATTCTGTGGGAAATGAAAATTTGATTATCAAACATCATCAAATTACTGATATGGAAAACATAGTCAAAACTGAAACGAAACAGTTAGATGAGGTTTCTAGCATACAATTTTTGTGTGAAAACAAGGAATTGAATCCAGGTCAGATAAAAAGAAAATTTGGAGAAAGGACAGAACCGAAAGATATGAAGAGTGATGAAACAAAAATTAAGGTGTTGAAGACCACTCCAACTCATACTATCAATTTACGAAGCAGGAATTCAAAAGCCAAACTGATCTTGAAAGCAACTAATCACAGAAATCTGGAGCAAAAGAGTAAATCAATGACTTTATCGGAAACTGAATCAAAACCTGATGACATTGAGATAAAGACAGCAGATAATTCTGGAGATACTAAGTTAGAGAGTGAAAGTCCAAAAGTTGAATTTATGCAAGCAATAGAACTTGATTCTCAGCTGAGCGACCCAAATGGTAACTGTGGTGAGAAAATGGAAGGTGGAATTAGCACAGCTGATCACAAGGAAAAAAATCCAGAGGATTCAGAGATTGACATTGAAAGTGATTTGGAAAATTACTTTTCTAAAGTAAGGAGCTCTAAAGAGGCTAGTAAAGTTTTAGTTGAAACGCAAACAGATTCAGACTGGTCTGATAGAAAAAATTCTCCGCCAGTGAAGAAGCGTGCAAACAGGGAAACTATATTTGAACACAAATCAATAATTAAAAAACGTAGATTTACTAAAAATCGAAAAGATTTATCTGATTCAGGATTGGAAGTGGTAGAGGAGTTTCGTGAGGGTGCAACTTCAATGAAACAAGAATCTTTAAAAAAGAAAACTTTGAAGTCAAAACGTGGTAAAATTCTAACAACTCGAAGCAAAATGAGAAATGAGAGGATGCAAAACAAGAAAATGCAAAAATCTGCGGAACAAAATGTTGAAGAAAAACTAGGTAATCATGAAACCTTAAAGAAGAAAAGAACTTGGAAAATTCGTTTTGAGAAGTCAGTGTCATTTGAAAGTGGTGATGATGATGAAAATGGGAGTATTGCTGTTAGTCCAATAAGAAAACAAAAGTCACTTTTGACTGGGTTGCAAAAAGAAGTTAATCAGAATGCAATTGTAGGAATTGGAAAACAAAGAAAGTCCAGCAAGGTCCAGACAAACGATTCCAACCATGACCTTGGGAAGTCTCAAGAAGGAATAATGGTAACAATTTCTAATGGAATTACATTACAAAATGTAGGCAACATAGAAGCCAAAAACAAGTCTGCTAGAGCCAGTAAAGATAATTGTCAAAGAAAAAAAGCATGTGAAATAGAAACAGCCAAGGAAGACGGCCGGAAAAAGAAAACTCTACCTCTTTCAGATTCTCAGTCAGATGAAAAAAGGAAAACACAATCACCAAAAATAATGAAATTGAGGAAACAGAGAATAAGATATGAACAAAATAAATGGAAAGAACTGCTCACATGTGAAATGATGGACATACAGAGAGATGTTGAACAACTGGACCATGACCTTAAAGGTCCACTGAATGTAAGAAAAGTTATTAAGGGTATTCTCAAAACAGCGAAATTGAAAAGTAAACAGAATTCAAAGCGTGACTCCCGAAGCAAAATTGTTTCAAAAAGAAAGGTCAGCAATGAACTTGAAAACCCAGATGGTGTTGATACAGAAAACAATGGACAAAATGATACCATAAAGACAGAAAAGACACTTACTAAATGGAAAAAGTCAAGTAATTCCAATTCTATTGAAACCCGTAGTAAAGTATTAACTGGAGCTATTCTTGAAAAACTGCATCAAAGAAACAAGTTTTCCCTGGGAAGAAAGCAAGTGTGTGGGCCCAAAAGTAAAAGTGAAGCAAACACAAATCTTAAAACCGAATCTCAGTTTGAAAATGCCCATGACAGTGTTCTAAAAAGCAATCCGTGTAATGAAATGTCATTGTCTACAAAACCTGTTAAGAGTGTTATTGCTTTGGCAGAAGAGAAAGCTCTGTTTGAGAGCAAAAAAACTTGTTTTGAAATTCACGAGTCTCCACCCAAAATCGGCGTACATGGATGTTTTCAGCAGTTCGTGCTAAATTCCCCCAAACGCGAGTTAGACAATCCCGACTTGAAATTGGGAAGTCCCATCTTGAATGTGAAGCACATCTTACCAGCAAATACTGCTGTCAGCCCGAGTAAGGCTGCAGACAAGTTGAAAGATTTATTAGTGAAAGCTACTTCAGTACGAAAGATTATTTTGAATTAATATGAACCACTTCTTTTCATTTCTTCTTCCATTTTAATTTTTTTAACAATTATACTTAAATTATGATATTAGCATTGTAAAAATGAAGTGTATGAAGTTTATATGTGTGTGTCATTAAAGTGCCTTAACTGTTATAATAACTTATATACATAAGATCTGATGTGAACATTTTTATGTTACGGTTCTGTCATGGTCGACATTTAATATCAATAATGTCTGACATGATTAAGTACTGGTAATAATAACCTTTTTTTTAAAAATTAATATGAATCTTTATGTTATAAAAAAAATGCAGATAACTATGCATTCCAATCTCTGTAAATAAATTTTATGTACTGATGCATTTGTATTTTAGTCATAATCTTGTCAACTGCCGGAATTGGTAAAATCCAAACTATCCATTTCACAGGTGAAGTGGATATGAAGTTTAGAAACTTGCCGAGTTGTTGCTTATGACCGTTACCTGGCTTTGCAAAAATATTCTAATCTGTACTAAGACCTGGTCTTAGAAATGGGCTATATAAACCAGAGGCATGTGTGTTTGCTCTTTTATGTAAGTAGCAATGAACTTCTTGTATACATACATTACACAATTGCTAACAAAGTGTCACATTATGATCGTTTTATTGGCCAGAAACAAAGATTTTTTTATGTGTATCTATAATATTCTATTGAACCATAAAGGCACTTCTATGCAAAATAACTACATAATGTTTTATTAGCCAATAAAACTCCTTAAACAAGAGATGTGTTTGTCAGAAACACAATGCCCCCTAATGCGCCGATTTGATTTTTATGCCCCCGGTAGGGTGGCATATAGTGATCGCACTGTNATCAATCAAAAGACAAAAATAAACTATATTCATAACAATTTCGAGATCTACTCACAATGTATAAGAACAAATAGGTATTATATACAATCAACAAACAGATATGTACACTGACCAGTTGTCAACCGCCAATACATTGTTCGTCAATCAGGTGTTCTCAACATAGGCGAAGAAGGGGGCCAGTTGTTCGCTTCGGCCTTTTTCCTTGATCCTAGCGAACGCGGGACGGATGTCGGCTGGTGGCAGAAGAGGGAGCGCGAAGGTCTTCCGTAGCAACTTATGAACTTGATCCCAACTCTCATAGGCTGTCCTGAGCCAATCTCCTGGCACTTTCGCCACAATGCCTGGCCGAAGTGGAAGGCACAGCCCTTGATTTCGGGATCCGTGAATACTTGTCGCAAAGCCTGCCAGAGACCGGCCTCAAAATCAACAACGAACGTTGTTACTTTAGGTTCACTGCGAAGAGTGTTCACTTTCTGCAACACCTGAAAAGATTAATAAACAAACAGTAATAACTGAAAATAAACCATACTGAAAATAGTATTAGTTATCAAATATGTGACGCGCGTTAACTTTCTGCAACACCATGATGATGATAATAATAATAATACTATCAGTACTAACTGAAAATAAACCTGAAAATAGCATTAGTTATCAAATATGTTACGCGAGTTAACTTTCTGCAACACCTGAAAAGATGATAATAATAATAATAATAATAATAGCAATAATAACTGAAAATAAACCATACTGAAAAAAGCATTAGTTATCAGATATGTGTTAAATATTTACCTTTTTATAATCCCTTCGCTATATATTGTCTTCAATAATAACGATTGTCACACTTTACCTTTAATTAGTAATTAAAGACGTGTTCGCTCTATTAGTGTTAATTATCAATAAGTATAATTGATAACTTCAATCAATATGTGTCATAAATAGGGAGTACCCGAGTTGCAAACATAAGCCGATTTTGTGTACAATAATAACGATTGTCACACTTTACCTTAAATCGGTAATTACAGGCGTGTTAATCAATTAGTGTATATTATCACTTACTGTTATAGATAACATCAAACAGTAGGTGTCATAAGTAGGGCGTACCCGAGATGCAAACCTACGAGTCATGAATGAACAGAATAGAACGCTAGTGTAACGCCCATATTGGCATATTAAAGTAAACGTTTGACTGCTAAACTTTAATAGCATTTTATAAATATGAAGATAAAATATAAATATTAAAGATACATCGATAGAATAGATAGATATTTGTATTTTTCAGTTAAGATATACACATGTATTTTATTTTATTTATATATGTATGTGATGTAAGAAATTTTAATTACCGTTTCACCACGCGGCATTTATTATTTTGCATTAGTATTTAATCTATTTGATTAAAATAGATTTTATACATCAAAGTGCATGCACAATTAAAATGAGTTTCAAATCTGATAATATGAAATAATTTTATTGAAATAATTATGAACACAAACGTTTCATTTACCGTTTTTTATTTGGTAAATAGTATCATAGTATGCACAGCATACTAAGTATTGTAGTATTTCATGTATTAAAATAATAAATAATTATGAACACAAACTTTTCATTAACCGTTTTTTATTTGGTAAATAGTATCATAGTATGCACAGCATACTAAGTATTGTAGTATTTCATGTATTAAATTATTCTCCATGACATAAAAACATGTGGGCCGTATAGTCCGATAATCTGGGCCGTATGGTCCGAGAATCTGGGCCGTATGGTCTGGGCCGTATGGTCCATGGTCCGTATGGTCCGTATACC
>VMBQ01006434.1:11805-51828 GCA_007657795.1 Dreissena rostriformis | reverse complement strand
TTTATTGCAAAACGGGTTTATTGCAAAACGGGTTGTAACAATGCTATCAAAGTTTGTAACGCATTATAGCCAACAAGTCATACTCTATCCATAATTAAAGAGCCATACACAAACTTAATTAGTTTTTCGGTTTAATGAGCCGTATATCCGCAATTTCGATTTTAATTTTGTTCACGATACTTCGGAGAAAAATCATACATAATTAAACGGCCACTGATTGCAAAATGTTGACTGCTGGTAACACGAGTGTTTCTTGTAGAACGAAAAACACAAGCAATCAAATTAATGATGCCATTGGTTACACTGACTCTAACAACAACCAATTATACACATCGATTAGTCAATCGTTTACCGCTATCCCAATACTCATGCTAACACTGTGTACGCCCGCATCCAAATAGTGACATGGAACTATCTAACTTCACTGAAATTGTTATTGGAAAGTTAATAGCTGTAGACATTAAAATATAATATATTAATATCACACTAATTAACATTTATGGTTCAAACAAAAATGACCCATATGTTTTTCAAAAAATAAATAAATATTTATTGTCATACGCTGATAAAAAATGTATTATAGGCGGTGATTTTAATACCGTCTTAACAGGACTTGACAAGAAAAACGGTAATGTTAATACCCATAAAACTGCAGAAAACTTCGCACTGATTTAATGGCCACCAATTAACTCGGTGACATCTGGAGGATAAAAAATCAAGACAAAAAACTATTCACATGGCATTCTTACTGTAAATTAAATATATTCTGCAGACTTGACTTTTTCTTGATATCAAATAACTTGTGCAATTTTATATCGAAATGTAAAATTAAACCTGGATATGAAACGGACCACTCTCTTGTACAGTTAAACAAAGATAATTTACTTTTATGAAAAGGACGTGGATACTTTAAAATTAATAATTCAATTTAACTAGATGTTGAATAACAAAACAAAATCAAACAAAGTTTCAATGACATAGCGTATTTAAATAAAGAATGCAATCCAAACACAATGTGGGAACTACTTTAAAGTACAATTCATAATGAAACAATAAAATACTGTTCAATAAAAAAATAAAAAAATCTAAAAAGGAAGAAGAAGTCTAAATTGCAGAAATCACAACACAACAACAGAACTAAATAAATTGTAACTCAGCTGATTATATGCAACATATAACAAACACAATAAAAGTTAAACAACAAGAACTAGACCAAATATATGATAACAAGATTAATGGATATATAATTGTAAAATCAAAAGCTATTCAGGTCGACGGAAATGAAAACAAATCAGCATATTATGCCAACCCAGAAAAATGGAAAGCCGAAAATAAAACAATTCATAAGTTGAGTGTCGATAACAAAGTTCTAAAAGATACAGACATAATAATAGAAGCAGAAGTAAACTATTATGTATCACTTTATAAACAAAGTCCTATTGGAGAAAAAATTACTGATAATGTATGTTACTGTGCATTATTAGAAATGGCGAACAATAAAAGCCCAGGCTCTGACGGACTGACTGTTGAATTTAATAAAATATTTTGGCTAACATTAAAAGAATTCTATACCAAATCAATAAATTGTTCTTTTGACAATGGTGAACTAACTGCTCTACAAAACCAGGGTATAATAACATTTATTTCAAAGTCTGATAAAAACTTGGATAACATATAAAATTGGCGACCAATTAGTTTATTAAACATCGATTACAAAATTGCAACTTAGTCTATTGCTAACCGTTTAAAAAAGTATTGAATCAAATAAGTGGTTATGACCAAACAGGTTTCATAAAAGACAGTTATATAGGTGAAAATGTTAGATTAATATTCGATGTCATTGAATATTTTAATAGTAACAATAAATCTGGAATGTTGTTCTTAGCAGATTTTGAAAAGGCATTCGAAAGCTTGAACCACTCTTTTATCTTGCACTGTATTGAACACATTAATTTCGGACCACAGCTTATTCAGTGGATAGAAGTATTTTACAAGGATATAACAAGTATCAGGATAACCAATGGAAATCTTTCTTTAAGTGTGAAAATAGAAAAAGTAGATCGACAAGGTTGCCGACTATCGTCGTCTTTATTTATTTTATATTTAGAAATTATATCGAATTACATAAATGCTAATACAATGATTTAAGGAATACTATTCAATGAACAAGAAATAAAGCAAACTTTTTTGCGGACGATGCAACTTTTTTTAATGATGGATCAGCAACGTCCTTTAAAGCACTAGTGGAAACCCCACATAACTTAAGCAAATATCAGGACTAAATCTCAACTCAACACAATCTACCGTAATGAGGATTGGATCCTTAAAAAACTCAAACTTTGAATATTGTACAGAAAATAAATTTATTTGGACATCTGATGGCTAAAACTCTAGGAATCAGCATAAATTTTAATATAGAAAAAAAAAACGTTATGCCGAAAATTAAAGAATTTGAAGCCTGCTTCAAACAGTTGCAACATAGAAAACTCTCCTTAATGGGAAAATTTACTGTTATAAACACGTTTGCATTACCATTGTCAATATATCCCTTTTCAGCTCTCCGAAATCCAACAAAGCATGTAAAAAATGTATTAAAAACAACTATGTTTAAATTTATTTGGGATGATAAACCTGGCAAAATTAAAAGAAAACGATTGAATCAACGTTATGAAAATAGAGGCATTAAACTAACAGACACTTATACTTTTTTGAACGCCATTAAAGCGGGTTGGGTTAAACGATTTCTAGATAAAAACAATCATGGAAAATGGAACTTCCTACTACACGACAAAATGTGGTGCCAGTCTAATATTTGGAAGTAATTTAGATAAAGCTATAATTCACAACGTTAGTAAAGGAATTTATTTTAAAGATATTCTTACCGCATGGCAAAAAAACAAGAACCAACATTATTGTTCACAAAGAAGCATTCCTATGTGATAACATTTCATATGGAATAACAATCAAATATTGAAACAATTATCCATCTATTTTGGGAATGCAATTACATTAAAGAATTATGGACCAAATTGCAACACTTTCTTAAAGATATGAACATTGAATTAAAATCAAGCAAAGAAATTGCCTTTCTTGACTTTATCGACAATAAAGTATACAATCATGTTCTGAAGTGCATACTACTTTTAATGAAACATTTATAGTTAACATGAAAATTAAAAAATGCATTCCAATTTTCAATATTTTCTCAATAATCTTAAGATAAAACTACAGACAGAAGCAGAAATTGCCCTTTTTAAAAAACAAATATGAAACAAATAATCAAAAATGGATCCACTTCCTACCATTATTTTCAACCAATAGAACTTAGGATATTTACGTCAACTACGAAATACTAACAATAACAAAAGCAAAACCTTTTTTATTATGTATTGAACATATTTTTTCAAAATGATACAAACATTTATTTTCCATATATGTTATATATTATATTACCAATGTTTTGTGTATAAAAACGTAAATGATGTTAATGTAAATTCGGTAAACATTGTGAAAAAAATGAAAAAAAACAAAAAAAAATAAAAAAATACCGCTTCAGCCAACATTGTGTAATTACAGCTTTGACCTTTATACATCCTTTTCTATCAGCATCATAAATCTAGATCAAAAATCGTAATATCGTTTTGGTATTATCTGAGTATTGTGGGTCTTCGTTGTGCTATTATTTGAGAAAAAATGCTATACAACACACAGTTTAGTCATGTGTTTATAATGTTTAACAAAAATATATCACATAAACATGAACAATTGTTCAAAAGGACTGTTGTTTGGAATGCAGTTGTATCCCACTGACAATAACATGCTCCAAATCTTTTGTAATTGACCTTACCAATTGTTGTTGTTTGTCTCAAACATTATTAATACTGCCGGGAGCAATTTGATATTTCATTCAAACAGATCTTTGTAATAATTACTTGGCTAACAAAGGCGGCAATAACATCCCATGATTACCAACCACTGTTGCTGAGAATGTATTAGGTTACATTTCACTAAATCGAAAGAAGTGCCTATTTCTAGAGATTCTCTTTTATATTGTGGTAAAAAAGTAGCATGCCTTTTGTGGTTATTTCCTGTACCATTTGTATGTCTTTAACCTTTGGTGCATTTAATCGGGGACTACGTTTGAGGAAGAACGTTAGGGTGCGTCCATTGAAGCTCTGTGAATTTAACGAATTCTCACAGCCGAAACCCTATTTTATAAGGGTGCCTTCATTTAAACGATTTTGAATTTTTTTAAATGAAGAACAGGCAATACAAATATGGGTCCTTATGGGATTGGATTTAGTGTAAAATATCAATCAATGAGAGCGTTGTACGTAGCCGACGTAAATGTAGTATGCAATCATATAAGTGTAGCCTGCAGCTAAACAGTAAATTGATTGCATCTCAGCCAAGTCGTGTGATGACATACTGATGGTTTTATTCCAGAGAGATCCAACTCGTCCGCTGCAAGTGTTCAAGTAATATAATTGTCAATGACTTCTTATATTGAGTGCGAACTGGATACAAACCTTATAACGGTTATCTCAAGTAAATTATTATTTTGATATAGGGCGTTTTTGCTTTGTAAAAGAAGAAGTCAAAACTTATTCTACGCCATATATTACATATATATATTGCACAATAAATATAGCACAATGTGTCTGTAGTGAGTTCTGGATTTGTTATTGAACGGCTATTTTGTTTTGATCTCAGTTTAGTAGTAATGCAATAATGCCTTCACTAAGGTTTTTCTTTTAAACTGATCAGCAACTGGGAACTAAATAGCGCATGTTCTTATGTTAAGAATATAATCGTTACAGCGTCTATGCTTGAGTAGTCTAAAATTCGAAACCAAATATTTGTTTCCGACTTAAAAGATTCTTATATGGAGTTGTCATGTTACATGTTTAAGCCGGAATCTTCAAACATTTAATAAAATGAATAAAAACTGATTCTTTTTCCTACAGACTATCAAAAAGTGGCAATAACGAATATTAAGATGACTTATGTCCAACATTAATTTAGCTTCGCGCCGGGAAATCCGGGCTTAATGTTTTCACACGCTAATCCGTGACGACACTTTCCTCTATATGGCATTTGTTGTTTAAAAGAAGTCTTGTCTTAGCGAAACTCCAGTTTAGGCACACTGCAAATCTAATCTGATGCGACTTTTTACGCACATGCATTAAACCCTGTTTTCCAAGAGCGAGACTCAATTATAATTATATCAATGATATGGATGATCATTTGAATAAATACGAATATAAAATACGTTTCAGCTTTTTATATTATCCACTGAATTGGCTTATTATTATTTTTTTCTCCAAAAAAAAAAATGTATTCTGTTCCATAAATATTATATTTAGTTTGTTCTAATTAAACTCCAAAATTAGTATTATGCATATTGTATAAGTAAATAAGTAATGTGTATTGTGATTTAATATAACAGCATTTTGTTTGCTTATATTGTTTCAGCACTTGTAAAGATGTGACAAACAGTGCTGACGTCATTGCAAACTTATATATATATAGTATATACACATATATATATATATTAATTATAGAAAATCAGAAACGTGTTTTTCAGTGTTAGGCGCGTGCAGCCAAAGGGCGTACTACGGTTAATATACAGGCATATCATTGTTGTCAAACAATGGATAATGAAATGCATAATGCGACTGATCCATCTGCAATAAACATTTCTCAGATCCTCAACGCAAACGCAACAAACGTCAGCATTCCCCAATTAGATGAACCAACGAGATTCTACGAAGAACCGGCAAACGGTGTTTAATTGTTAGTGAGTGTTGGTGGCATATTTGCGAATGTATGTTCGATCCTTGCAACGGCACACGTTCCACGAGACAAATAGACCACTTATAACAAGTTAATTATCAATTTGGCTGTTTCAGATATTCTGTTAGTCACAAATGTATGTGTTTATCACATATTAGTTACGCTCGTTGACAAAAACGTTTGTTTGATAATGTTAGAAACGGTGTTGTTTTATATAGGGTTGATATCAACGCTGTTTAATATTGTGCTTTTGGCATTGGATCACTTTTGGGCAATAATTCACGCACATCATTACGAACGTCTTATGTCAAACATTCGTTCGAATGTCGTCATTGGTGTTTTATGGGTACTAAGCATCTTTCTGTCTGTATTTGAAATACTTTTTTGCATTAGGAGAACGAATTTTAGACTCCAATTCATCGTCTGATGTCTGCACATATATTCTCGACAACAAAAAGTTCAATAAGAAGTTTGCCATATCGGTCTTTATATTTGTTGTACTGTTCGTCCTGCTCGTGTTTTACACAATAATTTGTCTGAAGGTTCGACACCTTGTGATTCAGGATACACTACACCAACAAACAGATTCACACTCATACAAAGCAATGAAAACAACATTTCTCATTATTGGGACCTTTGCATTGTGTTGGGTGTCACTAGGAATGTTCTATATTTGGATTTATTTCGTCGTAGACATATTATTGTGATTGTTTTGACTGAACTTAGAAGAAAGGATTTGCGTTATGGTTAATGCTCTCTAACACGGTGTGGGATCCCATGATATATGCAATTCGTAGATCGAAAGTGCAGGTGGGATACAGACGAATGTTAATAAAACTGCGTTGTCAAAAGTAACCTGATTTTAATCGCAGTGGAGTATAATATAAAAAGAGGCAGTTGAATGTCGGAGGCTTCTCAAATGACGGAGAATACATTTGAACACTATGTTGATTATAATTGACATCGATAAGGTATCGTAAAGATGGACATCAAATTTTGAATGTGGCTGCAATCTACTAATATATTTTAAGAAACGTCATAATGTTCGACATAAGAGTGAACGATTAGTTTATTCATGACTTATTTGAGAACCAGAACACACAGTCCTGTATTTTCGATTTTAAAAATCCATGGAAATATGACCTATATTTACATTCCGGTAATTAACATTCCGTTGTAATTTACATTCCAGTCCAACACAAACTGGACTAATAATTGTGCAATACAATAAGTGTAATTGCTACCCTAATTGCTTATTTGAAGCGAACATGCGCAATTAAATTTACATATCCAGAGTGTATGCCTTACATTAACCACTCAGTGCAGTGTGTATTGTATATTTAACAATACGTCTATATTTTGTGTTGTGTAATGTAAATTTTTAAATACTATATATTGTTGTTTGCGTAATCTCAATCTAAAATATAAAAAACATATATTGTTAATAAAACTGTTTACTAAATTAACTTGTAATTACTGAGTTATAAATAAAACTTTTCAATTATGACAGGATTTAAACGGTTTTAACCCCCATTGCTTTGAATGGAACATTCTATGGCGGCGACTCAAGCTAAAATAGTGGTCAAATGCATTCAATAAAAAAGCAATTGACAAGAATTGATCTCCTATTTGTTTTCTTGAGTTTCCTGTTCCCTTTTATGTTTAGTGCATTGTTATGCTATTTATGCTAATGATTTGACAACTGTCAACGTCGTATATTGTTATATGTTAACTTGATTGCAAGGCTTCGTGTATATCTTTTTTTTTTACAAATACGCGTGTATGATACACCTATACAATTATATCGAATATATAGATTTAATATGCAGTAGTATTGTGGGAATAAGCTGACTCTTCTTCAAAGTAAATAAAGTTGTTAAAGTATGAAAATTGATTTCATAATAAGTATGCACTTTCATCTTTTCATCTCTTTGATCACCTTTAAATTTTACTTAGTATCTTATTAAAGTGGTTAATAAGAAAAAAGAAATTATGGAGGCATTTATTGTAATTATGTAAAGAGTTACGTGAGATTTATCTAGGCGTTATAGTTCCGCTGAATCTTCTACATTAAGGCAACAACAACTCCATTAGTTGTTCGACGGATTTTAGCCCCCAAAGTTAGGAGCTAGCGATTGAAATAAAAATAAAAAATATGTGTATTCCATGTTCGATATTATCAAAGAAAGCGAGCGAATAAACTACATAATTTCCCAATATTCATATATATTTTCTGCAAAAAAAAGCTTTATATATTACCAATAATGAATTATTAATACAATTATCAGGCCCCGTTGACTTAAAAATGATCTATGACTTGTTTGTATGTGTTGTTATTACGGTCAGTCATAAGTAAGGACATGTTCTATCATTTGTTAAACCAGTCCTTTCTGTCAGTTTCGTGTGGCCTAATGTACGAATATTTTCTTGGAGATTTATCTATTTATTTCTTGCATAATTTGTCACGTTACAACAATTAATACCACATCATTATGAAAGCAGTTTAGTTAAAGGTAGCTTAACTGCTATAATCCCTGTTGTATTGGCAATTTAACAAGTCGGTTTCAAACATTGCAAGCGACTTCAATGGGTAATTGAATTTCATAGAGTTATGAATAATTAATCAGTGATGTCTTGAACATTGATTCTCATTAAGCCAGATTTCCTGGGTTACAAGAGAAATTGCTTAAATGTAAACTATTTTATTCCTAGAAGAGAGCAATTTGTAGTTGCACGACAACACCTCTTAAAACGGTCAACGTCGTCTATAGATATCGTTACCAGCACACATTATCTTTAAGTTCACATCATTTATGGTATTGTCACATGATACTGTCTGATTGTGTATATAACTGTTTAAGAAAAACAACAACCGAATCATTAGTGGTCGTCAGTGGTCGTTAGAAGACCTAAAAAACAACACAACCAGTCAGATTGTATTATATTTATGTATTGTACTTGAAATGAATCCTGCATTTTTTAGGTGGTAATATTTAAATAGGTCCGTGTAACAGAATTGTGATAAAAATGAACAATCAATATGCCATAATCGTACTCTGTTTGAGGTACAAACTGATTCTTTATCGTCAATGATAAGTGTGTAAATATGTTAAAACCGACTAAAGTCTTGAATTATTTAGATTTAAAAAAATAAATTGCAAGCCTCCAGTGTTCCATTGATCATGTTTAAGATGGTACCTATATTATTTATTTCTTTAATCATTCAATTATGAACCTTATTTTATTAAAAAGGTGTCTAGACCTGTATCTGAACACCGATTATGCCACCACACATCGATTAGTTATTCGATGGAAAACAAATGCAGCGTGCGTGCGAAAAAAGTATTCGTAATTCGCTGCTTCGATATAACCACATGAGAGTGGAAAGCAGAGATTAACAAATAATTGAATAATAATTGATAATTTCCGCCAAACATATTTCACGCTTTGTATATTATTATTAATGTACTCTCAACACAATCATAGTCTGACCAAGTGTTTCTCTTGAATTGTGTTAGTGGTTATTAAAGAAACAACACAGGCCTTATGTGCATATATAGTTTCAATTGTCAATCGTGGTTGACATAAAAAACAGTTAAGTATATATGTATTGTTAGTTCTGACTTTCTGTAAGTTTAAAAAATGAGGCCTTTCCTCAACAATGTTAGGCAACAATCTTAGCCGACCAACTGCAGTCGCAGTATATTAGGCCCATTAATTAACATCACAGTAGTTTTTAAAAATCAATAAAATGTTTACTTTGTAATTTGTGTGCAATTCATGTTTTCATTTGCTCTTTACCACACCACCAACTTCATTGCCAAGTTTAATAAAATAAATCCATTCGGGCGACATTTCATAGTCCACTGCAGTGGCCGCTGAGCAAAATAAATATACGTAACCAATCGATCTCGAGCAACTAGACTCCATATGCCCTTTTCGTTCAGTTGAAGACAGTAATAACCACTATTATGCTGCCATGTTGTTCCATTTACCGTTGAAAAAAAAATGTAAAAAATGTAGGCTCAATCGCAATGTATAGAGGAAAAAAGAAGCTCTACGGTGAACAAGTCGGGTACTTTGCAAAATTAACACTTTTGGCGCAATAATAAAAGTAAGATTAGGTTTATTTAAATTTTACAATTTGAAGATGCGGCAAATCCGACGAACATCTTATCAGTTTGCAGTGGCCTACTTAGTTAACAAAAGATGTTAAATTTGCATACGTTTGTTTTCATATAACGTATTAGTTTAATAGTGTGTGTATTCTTTCTTGTAATCTATCTGCTAGCAATCTACTCTAAATGTTACCTACACATGCGGGTTAACTGTAGACAATGCATTCATAAGAATAATCTCGAAAAATTATCGGTTTGTTACTGTCTACAATTGAATGCAAATCAGTACAATGTTTTACAAAAAAAAAAAATGAATTTCATACATGGTGTTCTGTCAAATATGTCGTAGAAAATTAACAATTAGTACATATTCCATGTTAGAAAAATATTAATTAATACAGATCTTAAACACTTCTATATTTTGTTATTGATATTTGAAATCATTTACGTCTTAGATGCATGTGACGGATCCAACAGAAGTGATTGAAAATGACAAATTTGATAGAGCTTTTAGTGGGCGATATGCTTTTACTACTTTGTTAATCAACATAAATTACCGTTGCATTGTAGCTGTGATAAAAATGATGTTTAGATACTTAAATGTAAAATATTGATTTAAACAAAAACACGATGAAAAATAAACATAAATTAACACATAATTTAGAGTGTCAACTGATTATAAAAAAAACTAAAGCAGACACACACAAAATGTCGGCCGTATTTTTTTGACAAAGTAATATCAATGCACACCATTATCATAACGTGTGCCTTGACAGTTGACTTATGTCATAAATTTAAAAATATATATACAATTTGTTATACACGCAATACTCATTCAAAGCGTGAAAAAGATATCCTAAATCGTTTTCGGTCATCATGCAATTTAACAAGTTATACATCATTAAAATGGCCTGCACCAGAGTATGTTATTTATATTCCGACCACGGCAGTTATGTATTTATTCAATAAGTTGACATTTACGTAATGTAACACATGATATAAAATATGTATGTTTGAAAAAAATGCCAGTGTGCATGACCAGTAAGAAATTACTTACGCTCTGCTCAATCGTCAGCTTTTAGCAAATCCATTTTTTCGATATTTAACTAATATGTTTCGTTTGTTTAGAAAGTTTGTCCATTTAAATGACAAAGACCCGCGATCATGGCAACAGATACATAGCAGATTTCGCTGTTTCGATGTATTTATTCTGTATTTATTCTGTTTTGTTTGGTGAAGTTAATCTCTTTGCTTGTATGCTGGGTTTGGTTTCCTTGTCCGTTTTGTTCCAGACATTCAGGATAATGGAACATATTATAATAAGCCGACAATATTTGAATTGAGATTACATGCATATTATGCAACAATATAAGATGTTGATTAAACATTTTCTCATTTGTGTAAAATGTGTACAGTTTTATTCACGAAGATGACCAAAATAATATCATACCGTTTCTCTTTTATAAATAAAACTTCGCCTAAACAATTGTGCCTGGCTCATTTTCAGGAATGGAACTTTAATTGTTATAATTGACGTTAGAATCAGGTGCAGTTTCCTAGTGTCCGATAGAAATTCATCACGTTAAACTACTTACTCTAGCTCCATTATCGAAATGTAGTAGGTATCTAGTGTTAATTGTACATGTACTTATATCAATATAAAACAAATGTTAAGCGCACATACTCGTTTTCAAACTTGAATCATAAGCCGTTGACATGACAAACGAATCTTTTGTGAGACCTCTAATCAATTCTACATCACATTGGAATGTCTGAATGTCTCATAAAATTAAATGACGAAAGCAAATTTGCCGTTCAAGAACAATGTTTAAAGGAATATTGTTGTTCGAATGTTTTTAAAAACTATTATATTCCACCTGTTTAAAAAAGTACTTACAAAGTTTACTCATCTGTGGCACGATTCTACTTTTTTGAAATTAGTATATATGACAATAAATGTGAAACCCGATATAATGTCAGTAGCGATATCTGCATTGTTATAAAGTTGCGATCATTATTCGACTTTCTATTGTTGATTTTTTTTTTATAAATCAACAATTTTAAATCAATTTCGTTATGCACACAATTGAACAACTTTACAATCCTGTATTAAACTACATGAAGTTTTATAAAAGATAGTAATATAACTATAAAATACATATACATGTGCACGCAAATTAAGACTTGACTTCTATTTCAAAGAGAATATATTGTTTGCATGGAATGCATATAAAACAAACAATTTAATAATAAAGTATATGCTGCGGCTGCAGGCAAGAAGATCCTATATCACCCTATTTATTTTTTGTGTGTGCAGAAATTTTAGCCATTAAGATAACGAGTTCTAGCAACATTAAAGGAATTATAATACATGGAATCGAATATAAACTTTCACAATTTGCTGATGACACTACATTTTTGTTATAGGATCCGAAAACTCTCTAAACTCAGCTCTCGACTTACTGCATCAATTTTATCCAATGTCTGGTTTAAATGTAAATTTTGATAACATTCATGTTGTATGGACTGGTTCGCTAAAATACGGTTCGCGGTCTATTTACACTAAATATAAACTAAATTAGGGGACTACACATTTGAATTTATTGGGGTTAACATTTGATAAAACCCTTGAACACATGATCGAATTAAACTATTTAGAAAAGATAAATAATGTTATAAATTTAATATCACGATGGAAGAAAAGAACGCTAACTCATATTGGAAAAATTACAGTTATAAAGTCGCTTATTCTTCCATTATTTACGCACTGTTTTATTCATTGCCTACTCCAAAGATTGAAGTTTTAGATAAACTTAATGGACTAGTTTTTAATTTTGTTTGGGAAAATGTTCCTTACTAGATAAAAAGCTCTGTCCTTGTTCAAAGCTACGAGAAAGGAGGATTAAAAATGATAGGTATTGTCGCTTTTGTTTTTATATGAATTTTATCTTGGATTAGAAAACTTTATATATATTACGATTGTAAATGCATAATGCCAGCTAGAAGTATGATTGACGTTAGCAAATTGTATAATACTGAAATATGTTATATAAACAAGATATCGAAAAATATAACAAACAAGATTTGGTTAAGTGGTGACATTCTATGAAGATATTGTTTTCACTGTTAAAGTCACAGAAAAAGAAGAAATTGTTTTTATAATAACAATTTTGCTATAGGAAAAAAACTTTTTTTAATCGTTGTATGATAGGGATATAAGATATGTACGTGACATAATTACCAGCTCAAAAATATTACTTGCACAAACTGAAATTGAATGCATTACAGGTCAACCAATGACCTTCCTACACTATGAAGCTCTTACAAAAAACAGTAAAATGTTTGTTTAAAAAACTTAATTTAGATTTAATTCGAGCTGTGTTTGACACCAGCCATTTCTTGCTAAACAAATGACTTTGTTTGTAATTATGATAAAGGCCAGGGTATATATAATTGTTTTATTGAAAATAAAGTGAAACCAAACTGTTTGAATAAATGGGATGACTTTGCTATGACTGATACAGAATGGGAAATAGGTTTTTAGAAAAGTTTTTTGGATAACACAATATACATATTTGCAATGGTTTTAAGTTAGAATATACACCAAATTCTGGGAACAAATGCTCTTACTTTTAAAATGAAAATGTAGAAAAATAGTAAGTGAACCTTCTGTGACCAGCATGAAGAAATTTTCCTACATTTGTGTTTACACTGTGAACATGTTCAGTTGCTGATCGCGGAAGTAAAAGCATGTTTGCTAAAATGTGTAAGTTCAAGCGATTTTCCAATCAGTTGCAAAAGCTTTATTCTGGGACACCCTTCTAATCTTAATGTTTGATTTTATATTCTATACCTAAAAATAATCCCCAAATTCAAGGGTTTAAAAAAACAGTTTGATTTCAACTTGTAAAATACAAAATCATTTGAAACCAAAGTATGTAACGAAAAAGAACAATGGTCTTTTGTAACATACTTGGTGAATTGTGATAGATGTTCAGATATATTAAATATATTACCCTTATATCGGATCAATGTACCAGACCTGTTTTTTTAAGAACATGATGTTGAATATAATAATATTTAGTATAGAAGTATTGTATTGCAAATATAACCAATATAGAAATTGTTAAACAAAGCATTTACTTTGTGTATACACAACAATCTGACTTGTAAATGAATGCAGATGTATACTGTGTTTGACTTCACAATGTATATTATGTTTCATGTCTTTTTATTCTTGTTAATTAACAAATGACAAACATGTGGCAACCCTGACAAGTCTTATTTGATGATGTTGTTAACTACACATATATTATTAATTCCTCACATATTAAATATCTTATTTATATACGATTATATGTCTTCATACGTTGTCATGGGTTGTAAGTGTTGTTGTATATAACATGATATGCATGTGGCAAAAAAAACACCTCTGGTATCGAATGTTTTGAAAATCTTATTTTAGGACATACGTTATATAATATATAAGTTATGTAAACGACAAGAATATTATCTGATTAAAACAACTATTTTCAGATATATTAATAACTGATTAATAAGCCGTTTGATAAATGTTAAATAACTAAAAGCACCCTAGTGTATCTCAAACAGAATCATTCTTTATTGCACTTTGAATCATCGTTTTAACCATTTTTCATGTTAAATTATTAAATAATAGAGCGCATGAAGACCTAAGAGTCTTTCTATAACTGTTTTACAAACACGTTTAATGTAATAACATAACAATGATCATATTGGAGTGTAATTGAGTACAAAGGCCCTGCACAACTCAGTGTCGTTCGTTTCGACCTAAAGATGACGCTTTGTGGCTTAGTAATCAGTTTAAGATAGAAATCCAATACGCCAAGCGAACTGCCGATTGCTTATAGAGTTTCGTGAATTGCGAAATGCTTTTTTTAATTGCGTTTTAGGGATATCGAATACCATTTGGCAATAAAGTGAGATGTCGGTTATTGACGGGGACTTCGGTATTTATACACACCACACAGACGTTAAAAAAACGCAACGCCCGAAACACATTTCACACAAAGCAATGCGAAAGACAAAAAGCGCAATTCTGAAAGAAGCACTTCGCAAATAAATAAAACGCAATTGTCAACAAGCAAGTTGCAGAATAAAGCAATCAATTTTTATTGGAAAATAATATTCTGCGCTCCATCAGTTTTATTACACAAACTGGAATCGATCGTCACTTATTATGCAATTTGTTAAGAGCATTTTATAAAAACAATTCGCAACAAAGCAAACGCTATTTATAAAAAGCAATACGCATGACGCATCGGCTTTCTATAGCTTATTACAAGCGTTTGAGCTACCGCATACCGCAGGCAACATACCGCGACAATTATTTGTGATATTGGATAGTGAACTGAGCGAATTGAGACAATCAGACAGAGTGGTTATACTATTGGCATTTTAGTAGGTTAAAACATACTTATATCTCAAATAATTATACAATTGATGTCTCGCTGTGTGTTGTAGCGCCCGAGTTTGTTGTGAGACGTTTATTGATTGCTTTTATTAACTGTTATTTTGACAGCATACATGAAAATGCTTCTAGTTTTGAACTTAAATATACTATGTTTGAGACACTTATTACAATTTATTTGAATTTGAGTTTGAAGCCAAAATATATAGACAAAACTTACCTCCGGTATTATTTCAGGCTGGAAATTCGTGTTACCCCCTCTTTTTTATTGACAGCAAATAAACTATAGCAAAAACAATACATGCCAATGCATACCAAAGCAGTCGTGAATATACTAAACGTATGTAAGAACCCGGTTCACCGCCTCTAACAGGCAAGTCCAAACATTACAATCGGTGAATGGGAGCTTGAAACACAGGTTTTAAGAGTCACAAATTATCAACACCCATTGTTACCGTGTTTTCTCTTCCTTTTTACAATTCTGTCCAATGTGCATAAGTCCAGTTCGTATGTGACTTATTACTCTACTTATGCATCGACATGAATAAATGCTAATCAACCTGTTTGATTAAATTTGACAATAAGTATTTCAATTCATTTTCATCCGTGAGTATACACAAAATGATAAGCAACACCGCACCACCGTATCAAATGATTATATTTGTTTACCATTCTGCAATGTCAAGCACTCAGTAGAAGTAATCGTGTCAAATTTGTTCAAAGCTTTCGCGCATTTTGTTGTTCCTTTTTGTGCGAACGGTACATTTATTTATTTTTCGTCTGCCTTGCTCAGTTGGTAGAGCTCTTGAATACAAATCTGCGGATTAGATTGGTCATGAACTATTTAAATGGCCATACTCCTCTAGTTCCGAATCAACTTGGGCATGTTTTAGTCATATGTGTGTGCCCTAAGTAATAGTTAACTAGATTACACAAAGAGAAAAAAGAGAGCGGATAAACAGACCGCCGTGATATGACTGAAATATTGTTTAAACGGCGTAAAGTGCAAACAAACAAACAAACACACATTTTTCATACTGAAACGGTATTAAAGCAGGCATATATATGCATGCATTTGTATTTCTAAAACAACGAAAGAAACTGCACTGATATTGAGAACAAATTGGTATTATTTATACAAACTTAAATAAGTAAAATGTATCATTTTGTATAATATATTTATGATTCTATGTTTATAAATATTAATACGTAATAATAATATGACAAAGCGAACACTTCCAGCATTGTAACTGTTTTGAAAACGCGTCGTGTGATAGTATAAATTTAATTGCAGAAATGGACATGCAAACCAATGACTTGTCTAATTAATCATTCACTACGAAAATGTGCTTGCCTAATCTCCCACGGTCAATCCATAAGCATATTGTAGCTGAGTGAACGTTGGTTTTAACGATGGTGACAAAGCAAAATAAGTTATACATTTACTTAAAGTAAAACATGTAATTGACAACAAAGTCTAGCTCTACATATATTAATAAATATCATTAAGTTCTACTTTCGTTGTCATACACAAATAACTCAAATTTGTTTTTTTTAATCGGGATAAACATATCCATATATTAAAAACTTTTAATTTTGCGCGCATTAGCCTTATGAAATTGGCCTTTAATATAGTGTTTCTCTTTCAATGACAAGTAACTCTGCATTCTATGCATTTGTCATCGCGGTACTAGATGACAAAGCCTCGCTCGTGAACGAATACATGGTTAATCGAACTAATTTAGAGCTATAAAACTTTCTAAATTTTGGATTAAGAAATCCGTAAACCATTGGGTTTATGGCAGAATTGAGAAAGTACGAGCGTACACCGATCTCATATCCAACGAGGGAACCTCCCCTTAAAGAATCCCTTAAGTCCTTAAACGCGTCAATTATGACTAAAATGAGATAGGGTAAGAAGCTGATAACAAATATCGATGCAACCACTAGCATGATCATGGTGTACTTTATAGATTTGTTGTTTAGTTTGTCTTTCGTATGATGATCACCATTTATATCCGCCGCCTTCTTTCTTTCTGCGCCACTACTTTTTGCGCGGAGTTGCATAGCATTGGTCTTACTAGAACACTGTTCATCGTTATCAATACCGCTGCTTTCATCATCACTTTTGATTGCAACTAAATCCGCGCGCATGTGTTTGGATCGCCGTATCTGCGACATGGGTCTGGTTTCTATAAGTTTTCTTCTATGTTGATATATTGACTTGCCGACGAGCGAATACATCAAGACAAGGGTTCCGGTACCAAATATGAACGTTATTAGGTAGACGAAATTGAAACCCCAGATATAGCTTTTATAATTACTTTCGTTCGTTGTTGTACAATCATACCCTTTCACGATGCGACCATTTGGCGCGTTCAAATCAACCTCGACAGATTTATAAAAGACTAACGCCGGCCAAGAATATATCAAACCAAGCAAAAACGAAATTCCACACAGCAATTTGCATTTCAGTAAGTTAAGTTGCTTCTTCAGTGGCCGACATATTCTTCTAAAGCGGTCTACTGAAATCGCCAGAAGTGTAAATGCACTCCCAATTGCGGATACGTGATTTACAAAACGCAGGAACTTGCAAAGATGTCCGTTAGTGAAGGTATAGTAAAACCGCATGTCAACTATTTCAATTGGCATCGATACAGCACTGCTCACCAGGTCAAATAACGCAACTGTGCATATAAACACGGCATGACTGGAGCGCCTTGTCTCCTGCCCATAGTAATAGCAGACGAGTATGTTGCCGATGAGGCCAAAGAACATCAACACGCCAAGGTACATGACGACTGGCGTCATCAGTGACGCTACTTCTGAATTTAATTGTTCAAGCAAATCGGAATCGCTGATGTTTACTTCGGTAGCCATGTTTTCGCAGTTAATATAACCGAATTACAATTCTGAGTCTACCTGAAATGTAAATGTATAATGCTTTGGTCGTCACTTAAATATGCTCGGCAATTTTCATCAACACGAAAACAAACATTAAAAATCAACTAAAGAGCATTTGCATTCTGTTTGAGTTGGAGTTGCAGAATAAATATAACAGTCAAAGTGTCGAGAAATCAGTCGCTCCAATGTAACCCCAAATACCTCAATAAGGAATTGAATGCATAATTATTATATGTGTGTTTTATCAATTTATATTTATTTCACGTACTTCTTAATCAAGCAGTTGTAAACTGAAAAAAAGACTAATGGGTGATTTCGATTGTGATGCGAATAAAACTACGAAACAAAAATACGTACTTGTTGTCGGGCTGTTGCGTTTTGATTTTGTTTAATCCTCAAAGGATCCAAAATAATAAGATCATTGTTTAAACCCTGACTTTCTCCTTTAAAACGGTTCATCGAAATAGAATAGTGTTACTTCCGACATGCCTTATGCTCTGTGTAAAAAGTTGCAAAATACAAATTATTCGGAAGTACAGGTAATATTAATCGGAATCAATATAAAGACACCAAGCTTAGACGTTGTCAAAGGTTGTAAAACATACACATATGATTTTTAAATAAACAAAACATATAAATAATACATGTATATGCAAATGCGATTCGACATGTTAGAGTTAATCTGAAAATCAGAAAACGACAAGTACAATTGCATCGATTATATCGTCAGTATATACTGACTCACCTTTTCTCAAATCACATTACCTTTCGTGTGTCGGTATGTGTCCAGTGAATTTTCTTTGCGTTTCAATAATAACACCATATGTGTATTCCTTGATAGATACATTCGGAATTGGAAGTGTATACTAATTTACAGTTTTCTATATATATGCAAACTTTATGTTCTGTTAATAAGTCACTTAAAAAAAACAAGCATAAAATATAATATGAATGTACATACATCACACGTCGTATGGTTAACTTCAAATCTGTTTGTACTGTGGAGTGTTTACGTGAAAAAAGGTATTTCAAAATAAACGTTTAAAACAAGTAATGGGTGTTGGCCACGATGTTTAAATATCATTTCTTCTTTACGTTCCCTGTTTTGTTTACTTGTTGTCAATCTTTACTTCCACTTATCTTCCTCAATGTTTTGTTGATTAGACAAGCACGTCACCCCAAACATGTGTTATTAATTTCCTCGTTGCATGTTTGTTGCTTTGTTTTGTTTGTTTTGAGGTTTATTATATTTTACGTGTTGACATGTTGCAGGTATTGTTGATTTAACATTTAACCTTGTTGCCGTGATCTTATTGGAGACCCAAGTTGTGGTAAACATGGTAAGTAATAGGACTCAGTGCACTGTATAAAACGGCGGTAGTTATATCCTTAATCGTACTAATATGCTCACACTTCGAAAAGAAAGAGCCTCAGGATGACCGCCATTGAAATTACTGTACTCGAAAATCTAGTATTAAACAGAAAAAAACTGTATAATTCAGCCAATTATTTGCGGATTCGAGAAGCACATTGTACTGTTATTTGCAACAAGATTTGAGTATTGTACATGCAGATCATCTATTTATGTATATATGTAGGGTATAGAATGTCGTCTGCATTCGATATTTAAACATATAGGCATTNTAAACATGTATTAGCATCAGACTCATTTCCGCGTGAAGCGGTTATATGAAAATGAAATTTAAACCTTAATATAGTGTCATTAACTTTCGTTAAGCCTACAACAACAAGTTTGGAAGAAGTTATTGGGTCGTTAGAACCCGACATCATTTCAACAGCATAATTCCCTAGGTCCTTTAAGGTGCATGTCGACGGTTGTTTCCTAATGGACAGATATTAAAAACAATGCATATTCCCTATCTCTTGTCATATAATCGCTCGTAAAAATGATCGTAAGTAGCGATGGAATCCTTAAGAAAAAATACACTTCAAAGTGTTTACGATCCTCTCTAGCGGGATTCGAACTCTCGTACAAAAAGTGCGCACTTGAGTGAAAATTTGCAAACACTAAAGAACCGCGTTTCGGATTCTAATTGTATTATTTTATTATATGCTTTCCGGTGGTTTATAGAGAAATATCAGTGAAATATAATTGATACTTAACTGTTTCAAACAGTGAAAAATAATAGTGGAAAATATCGATATTATTCACTGTTTTACTTCGAAATGACGTCATTTTTTGACGAAAAGACGTAATTTGCTGACGAAATGACGTCGATATTTCACCATTTTTTTTCAGTTAAACTCTTTTCCAGTGTAAATAAACGTTGAAAAAAGCATGAAATAAAAACAAAATGTGTCGGAATCGGTTGAATATTTTAATTAACTCGTGATCATAGAAAAACATATATTTTCACTCCTGGCTGCTACACTCGTGAAAATATAATTTTCTATGATCACTCGTGAAATAAAATCGATATTCCAACGATTCCAACAAATATACTCTATTTAGGTTCCCTCAAAATTACAATTATTGTTTTATTTTATTGATTACAATGACATACTAAAACGATTCAATATAGCTTCATACATTGTTTTCATGTGACATAAAACGTTTTTTTTTAAATATCTGTATAATTCATCAGTTACAAGATTATAATATTTTTGCAAAATCCACTTACTATATACATTTTTTTTGCATATTCATTTTGTTTAACACGAGCATCTGTAAAGTATATGTGTAATAACATGTACAGTTAATGTAGAAGTTGGTGGAGCAAAATCTTTAAAATCGGGAAACAAAAGTAATATAATACCTGGAGCCGCAAGCATAATAAATACGTTCAGTTGAAACATATTTATTTAAGCTCGATTGTTTCAAAAATCCAAAGTATTATTGAGCCTGTTTTCTGTGTACTTGGTGTCTTTAAGCGAGATCTAAGGAACGTTCCCACAGTAGGGATCGGGCCCGTGACCTTCCGGTTGCTAAACGGACAATGTTTGCACCTCACCACAGCGCCATTTAACACTCAACTAATTTAATGCAAAATAAGACACTGTTTTACCTAATCGTAATATTAATTATGTCGGTATATCTATGTAAACAATGCGTTGCATTTCCTGCTCTTTAATTAATACTGAATGTCGAATAAAAACCTGTTCAAACATATTCGATACACTATTCTGCCTTGGATTTAATGTCGTATTTGAATTGGTGTTGAACCTTTCCATTTGGGTAAAATTCACGTACACGTAAAGGGTCGGTCACACCGGACGGCGTTGTCACATAGCGTGCACGGCATTCTTAAAATATGTTAGAGCGACGCGTGATCTCCGCAAAATATTTAAACAAAATATGGAACTGGTATTTCAGGGCGCTCAAAATAAGCCTTACAACGTCCTTGCGTTAAAAGCGTCATCGCAGCGTTTCTACAGCGTTCAAGACGTTCTCGCGACGCGCAAAAAAAGGAAACAGCGCAAATACGGCGCGCTCACTGCGGGTTTGGCGTTAAGACTTTGTTGATTACGGTACCGCGTACGAAATGTAACACACTATAACGTTATCACTTCCTGCTTTGTTCCTGACGAGCATACATTGTTACAGGAAAGCAAAGGCACATAGGTCTCAATCATGGGGCATCTATAAAATGCCTACCACCATGGACATCATAAAAAAGTTATGAGTTTTAGCCACAGCCTGATTCACCCCAGTAACATACTTCTTTGGTTCATAGCCCTAGTTCGCAAACTAAACTGAATGTGTATAGTAGATACTTCCTTTAATCAAAAATAAAATAATGGAAGCGGGGAGTGTCGGCAATGATTAGACTGTGCGGGCTAAAATCATACAGCGTCGCACAGGATCCTCATGGAACGGTCATGGCGCGCTCAGGGCGTTCTAGATGACACCTCAGCGTTGCCGCGATGTTTACACGATGACACTGCGCCTTGAATTGCTGGCGTTTGCACCGAACGCTCCTCGGCTTTCTTCATATTTGTGGACGCCGTGAGCGGGCCGCGCGATCGCCGCCCCAGTGTGGCTGGAGTTGAAGTGAAGTGCAGTAAGTTATTGCATTTCAGGCGGAACTCTTGAATACATTCGCAGCTTTGTAACATTCAGCCACGAAAGACGCACGTGTTAACGGTTGAAAATGTTGATGTTCAATCAGGCAAAATAATTCTTTATTAATGAGATATAATATTTTATGCGATTTGTTTTTCTTTGCAGATTGGCAAAATAAAAGTGAACTACCACCCATGTCTAGGAAATATATTTAAAATATCGTTTCCTTTTTATGGACAATTTTCAATCATAACAGATGAAATATCATGTATAAAGCGATTTATAAAAAAATCTTACAATTCGTTTTAAATAATTAATGAATTATACATGTAGATGTATAAATACATACAAATAATAACTTCTCGCAAAATAAGGACAATCTGTGAACATCTGTGCAACAAAGTGACCACTAGCGCTTATGGCTGTCTAAAAGGACAAGTTATAGAGCGGATAAGCCCTATTTTTATAATAAAGAGCATTTCTCTAAATGCATAATTTAAAAAGTGCACTGTGCTACGCCAAAGTCATGTGGTATTTTCGATTAGCACGTGTAGTCATTAAGAATATGAGACTATATAAAGATCAGATAAAGACAAACTGTTGTAATCGATAACCTCCCCTAATTGTTAATAGCGCGTTAAGCTTAATATCAGCCGACTCTCTGCATGGATCTTAGAGAAACAGGAACAGGCTATATACAGATTAATAAGAATCAATCACTTTTTACAAGCACATTCTACACGCATACTTTGAAAATAAATTTTAAATTATACAATATTATATACAAACTGTAAATGTAATATAAATATGAAATTCCATGTAAATTACCGTGTTTGATATATGAGTATCAACACGTTAATGAGACATGTATATGCTACGTATGTGATCCCCACCGCCGCTCCGCTAAACACGACCCCCGGTGTGAGGTTACATCCTTCCAGGTTGTCCGGACATTGGGTGCTGCTCGAGCTGCTACTGTTCTGAGCACCCGCTGTACCGGAAGTGAGTTCAATCGGTGTGGCAACCGAGGTACCGGAATTGAGTGGAGTCGGAGGAGCCACTGAAATACCTGAAGTGAGTGAAGTCGGTTTAGCCACTGAGGTACCGGAAGTGAGTGGAGTCGGTATTGCCACTGAGGTACCGGAAGGGAGTGTAGTCTGTGTGGCCACTGAGGTACCGGAAGTGTGTGCAATCGGTGTGGACATTGAGGGGTCTAATGTTTCACCCTGACAGTCCCCGGAGTACTGTATCCGTGCAGACGTTACATTTAACCAAAAAGTTTTCATATCTTGAACGACTGTACATCTACAAAAAGACCCATGCACATGTTTACAGTTAACCGCCTTAATATTCAGCAGACATTAAAACAACTCTCTAACTTTGAACTTACCTCTCGATGGTAGCCACATGATTAATATTAGCGATACTCCGACTTATGCACTTGAAAATGTGTGCCAGACTATTATGAATTGCTTTATACTTAAACACATAACAACAACGATATTTAACGTGTTTATGAGTTCGTTGTTTTGACATAAACTCACCTTATGACTCAAAATCATGCATACAATTGTATTGCTCTTATATTTATTGATAGATATTAAGTATGACAGCATATGTGAAATACGCATTACAATCAATACAAGTCACCGTACGTGAACAAGGGACATCATTCGTGGTTACACAAGCGAAGTTACCTGGATTCGGAGAGGACTATATGTAAAAAATGTGTCATGTAATGTCAAAAATCTTAAATGCATTAGGTAGTTACATTCTGAAAGATTTCGGGACAGATGGACAGACTGACGGGATAGAGTGATTTCAATAAAGCTCCCCCACCCACCCAGCTTCTGGTAGTGGATCATAACATTTGAAAATTTAAGTTACCAGTCGGACAGTTTTCTTTAAAATATTATAAACGTTCCGTGATTTGGATTTATACCGACGATAATAGCTGAAATCTGTAAGAAAAAATGAATGTGGACTAAACTTCTGTTTTGACATCAGGCTTTGCTATACGTAATTTAAAGTTGACTACTATATGCAATGACTTACACTATGCAGATGGGTGCTTTGGGATCTGCTACAAAGCTGGGTGCGGTCCAGACAAACTCCGCGGATTTCTTCGAATCGGCATTTGTCTGTGTAAGTGAAGCCTCCTGCAGAGAATATCAGTACAGTGTATAATCACAGTTTAGTACCGACCAATACTTGAAAAGACAGGTAAAACAAAACTGTATAGTCAAGTTATGTGCAAGATTAGGTCCAATTGTTCAACCGCTTACAGCTTAACAAAGACATGCTATGTCAGTGTTGATGTTTTATTGTTATTATCATTATTTGTGTTCCTAAAAGTCGCCAATTATTACATGTAGCAGTTTAAGCGAAACAAAATGTATTACTCTGCCTAGTGTATTGGTTTTTCCCCGGCCATTCAGTAAATCTTTAAGAGTACTTTTTAATTTAGTTTGAATTATTATAAGTAAAAAAAGAATCGACAACAATATGAAAAGACTAACGTGGATTTGCAATAATAATGCAGGTGGGTACTCACCTGACCACAGTTGTTGGTCATGCAATCATCCTCAATACAGGTGGGTACTCACCTGACCACAGTTTTTGGTCATGCAATCATCCTCAATGCAGGTGGGTACTCACCTGACCACACTTTTTGGTCATGCAATCATCCTCAATGCAGGTCGGTACTCACCTGACCACAATTGTTGGTCAAGCAATCATCCTCAATGCAGGTGGGTACTCACCTTACCACAGTTGTTGGTCATGCAATCATCCTCAATACAGGTGGGAACTAACCTGACCACAGTTGTTGGTCATGCAATCATCCTCAATGCAGTTGGGTTCTCACCTGACCACAGTTGTTGGTCATGCAATCATCCTCAATACAGGTGGGTACTCACCTGACCACAGTTTTTGGTCATGCAATCATCCTCAATGCAGGTGGATACTCACCTTACCACAGTTGTTGTTCATGCAATCATCCTCAATGCAGGTGGGTACTCACCTGACCACAGTTGTTGGTCTTGCAATCATCTCAATACAGGTGGGTACTCACCTGACCACAGTTGTTGTTCATACAATCATCCTCAATACAGGTGTGTACTCACCTGACCACAGTTATTGGTCATGCAATCATCCTCAATACAGGTGGGTACTCACCTGACCACAGTTGTTGGTCATATTGACGGCTCCCCGGGGACTCAGGCGCCCGACAGTCGCGAAGACCTGAGGGTTAAGCCGGGCCTGACACAGGAACCCCTTGAAGCCGGACTCCGTGTTCCACTGCAATATCACTGAAATGCATCGAAAACTTGCTGCGTTCTAAGATGCTTATATCAAAGTGTATTACCATAAGTAGATTCGTGGATTTAATTTCATCTTCGTTTGCACCGCCGTTAACAATACAACTACAAATTTACATGCCTATGTGTACACTGTTATTTGAAGCAAAACGCACTGTGCCAGTGGTCGCGAAAACGCAAAGTACAATTTAAATACTATCTTTGATACTAACATTTTATTTGATGTATCTATTCATACATTTACCAACATGGGCATTTACACGTAATTTTGAGGTGGATATTTCGTCAATGCAGTTTGAATATATAATCGTTTATCGACAAATACACATGCATATATATTGAAAGTATAAAGGTCCCATTATTGTTATATGGTTAAACATCTTGGTAAAATAAGGGTGGCAGTTTATGTAGAATGTTGATTTGGAAACGGTAGCTTTAAATACGTACTGACTTATCACAATACGAAATATAGACTAAATATAATCTATCCAATATTGTTGCATTTAAAGAATGAAACGTCGATTGAGTGTGGACAAGAGTTTCTTCTTACGCTTGTGTTACAGATATAAAATGTTATCAATGAGCCCGTGGTCTTACTCGGGTACTAATCGCGATGATCCTATAAAATCAGGAATTATCACACCTAGAATGCATTTTGTCGTTCGTTTTAATCGTAGAAGATTTGTGGACGCTTAAAACATCACACGAGTAATAAAATCAACTGCAATTTATTAATAATCAGTATGATGATCATCGGATGTGTGTTTGTTTTAAAACTTACTAAGCGTGGCCGCTAAAATATAATAGCATGTGTATGATTTCCATGAGTGTAACATAAATTAGCGAAACAAGAATTAAAACAAGTTTGTGTGAGATATATTTTACTACTTGCTTATTCCATACATATAGAAAATAGCAATTGGAGCAATTCATACAATGTTCCGTTAACTAGTCAATATTATTCCAAGCAAATTTTACAGTTTTCATCACGCGTTTGTTGCGGTAAGTATGTATAAAATTACATACTGAACATATACTATTTAATATTTGTTTATCGATCGCCAAAGGGACCTAGCTGATCCGTATCTTGATAGCGTCCACGGTACTTTTCTTTCTAAGTTAGATATGCTTAACGGCACGCTTGACTGAATGTACCCAAAACTGACACTTACAACTTACGGTAATAATACGAATATATACGTGTTTAATTGATTTTGCATTGTAAATTAATAATAGAAATATAATTTGAATGAATGAGATACATTGAAATACTCGACAAGTATTTAAGTTAACCGGAATCATAATGTATTATGATTTACGTAGCATGGTATTCAACAACAAAAAGTATTGCGGAAGACTGCGAAAAGAACTTATAAAGTGAGATAGATACACGATAGCAGTCCCAATTAATGTATTATAATTATATCACTAACGTAATTGGTTATAAACCAATATATAATATAGAATAATATTATATTCGTAACAATTAGTAAATCGTGTTCAAATTTTACTTCTAAGTAGTTGATAATTTTAAGCAGTTCTATGCCACCATACACTTGTTATTTTACTTTGGTTAAAGTTCAGGAATGAGTCACCGTGTGCGAAATTCAGATTTTAAAGTAATAGCCCGAATTCTTATACACATAAATAAAAAGTAACATTTCTTACTAGCCCGACTATATACATTTTTTAATTCCCACTAGCCCGAATGGATTTTCACTAGCCTAAACCCTTTGGGCTAGTGCGAATTTCGAACACTGAGTGAGTGCATAGTAAAAATGCCGTACTCAGCATCGCGTGATAAATAAAATATGTAATACGTAATGAACCATTTGGTAAACTTCCGATAACCATTCACCGATTGGGTGGCGTACGACGGACGAGTAACATTAATAACACGTGTTTCACTACACTTTACTTTAAGACATATGTTCCATATTTTTATCTTTACAATTATTCTAAAGTTGCGGTTGTAAATAACTACTAATTTAAACATACACTTATTACATGCGTTTGTATAATCACTGTCGCATTTATAGAAACACGCTGTCTTGTCGAAGGCTTGTTTACTCGCTAACAATAAATAATAAACGGGCTGGGAACGCAATTGTAATGTTCAATAACTGTTAAAAGGCGATATAAGCTCGATCAGTTTTTTTCTTTGTTGTCCCTGTATATGAAAAGAATTCACAAAATCTACCATTACGAATTACAAACTTGTACAACTAATTGTAAAAGTCAAGCACAAGGCAAACGAGATGCGCTGATAATACCGTTACGTAGTATTTAAACTGCTTCCCAATTCACCATTTAAATAACACATTATTGACAATTTAGTTTTTGTAGTCTTAATATTTTATTTCTTTCTAAATAAATATTTTTTATTATAATAAAATAAATCATTGAAATCGTTCATAGATATAAACAGTACTAGACTTTATGTATATAGCATGGATTTAACATGTATTTTAACAACTATGCATATTTTGATCTCCAACAGTTATTGTTATACATTAATACGACTATGTAAGTTTCATTTTAATAGAACATGAGCACATTTCCGCGATTCTGTTGGCTGTCTTTGTTCTCGCTGCATACAATTATCGCAATAAATCTAAGTCAAAACTAAAGTTAGAGAGATTTTCAGTAAAGAATGTTTATTACAATAAGGTTCATGTGTCGTTTGCACAAATTTAAACAGAATAGTACCGATGTTCCAATTATATACAATATTTTGAACATGAATGAATGTTCGACTGTTCTAAAGCAAACTATAGAATTATATAAAACTCAACTTATGTAGATTTGCTGGTACCAATTCGTTTGAACTTAAAGTTTTAGTCATCGATGCTGTTGCTGTTTTTAGTTATTTTTACTATATCGCGCACTCTTGATATTACAACTATTACCAACTATTTCAATTAGCATGTACTACCTGATATGTTTGCGGCACAGCCGGATGTGTCTGCTGACAGTTTGATGGCGCCCGGGGGTGGTCCGGTCTGGGGCGGGCTTCCGTGCTGCGGGTACATGTCTGCACAGGCTGACTGGCGGGCTCCCGTACTGGCCCCGTACGCAACACCCACCATACACTGTAGTAATAGTGGAAATGTCCTGACGTAATCCATTAGATAAACAAACGTTGTATTAAAACGAAACACTAACGTTACAGATAATACAACTTGTTTCACTCACAACCGTTACTTTATCAATTTAATGTTGAGATAGCACACAGAGTAAACCTGCATAAATATGTTCCTATGTGTTTTATGTTGCTTTAATCGCTTCATATGTGGTAATCAGGTTTATATTTTCTTTCACAATTTTAAACACCGTTTTATGGAATGAAAACGATGCATTAAATCCTGTTGCGTGACCGAATAATAGCGACTTAGTTTTCTTATTTAAAGAAGTTTAACCGCATTCCGTTTGGTTTTATAATGGAAAAGCGTTAATTTGAAATGATTTAAACACCTCTTAGTGTTGCATTGAGTTTGGTTGATTGCGCTTGAGTACAGCAGATAAAAGCCGCGACGATGTATGATGGTTATTTAGCGATTAAAATGTTCATAAGCGCTTGCAACCTCTGGTCCGGTTGTTTGAAATGTGCTAACGACAAATCAAATAACGCATGCGCTCATCAGCCGTTTGTGTATAGGTGCTTACCCAAGACGTATGTGAGATTTACGGGCTGTTGTATAACTTATTATTGAACATCACATTCAAACTTGCGAAGTGCGACAAACAATCACCCGCCATGCCCAACATCAAACATTAACAGTTTTACGTCATTGCGAGCGCCGCAATTGACAACGTCCTCATTATCAATTCGACACGATGTTAACTGTCAGTCAATTCTTCTCCTTAATATTATCAGCCAATCAACGCTCAGACAAATGATCACGCGCTGTTCACGTTGAGTCGTGTACACTAACTGTACTTTTCACATTTCAATACTGACCTATCTCTACTGATAGGGCTTTATATACAGCATAAACATTTTGTTTTTTAATTAAAAAAACAAGTTTGCCATATTTTAAAAAAACAATGCACTTCACATTTGCTAAACAAAAATCAATATACATTAGTAAAACTCAAGATCAAAACGTTCTTTCGATACTAAGGTTTTTATTGAGCATACACATTTTAACGCGAAATAGGACATGAAGTATATCTTTCGCACGCTTTTTTTCGGGTCAAAGAATTTACACGAACAACAGAAATCGTTCGTTTATCCTGCGAACCGCGATGTTTTGGATATGTAATGTATGTGACATTTAGGAAATAAATAGAAGAAACAAGCTTAGAATTGACCGTTCCAAGTCGACGAATCAGCTTACATCATTATGTTATGTAAACTGTCTTATTGTATGTATTGTGGTGTAGGTATAGTATAGTGGTCATTTGCTTTCTATAAGACAAGCGGACATGAATTCCTCGTGTAACAAAATTCATGGGTTTTATGTTTCTTATATGTTAAGTGCATATGTTTTCTCTGAATGCAATGTGTGTACTTGTCTTGCGAATTATATCATATTTAGTATGGGGTTGGAGTTTAAATCCATCTGGAACAGTTAGGCCACAACCAACTGATCAGTTGGTCGACGGAGTTGAGCCTCCAAAATAAGGAGCGAGCAAGCGACATATAAATCTATTTGTGTTCAATTGTTTATATTTATTTTTTATATAATCGAAGGCGAGCAAAAGGCGTGAGTATTAATCGTACGCTACACTACTATCATTTAGATAGTCAAGTTACAATGTCATAATGGTATCGTATTCGGGCACGTCGTCGATAGTAAACGGTTTCGTATTTTAGTAATATAGGAATATAATAAATCACTTATATGCATCTCCCTTCCCTTACATCATAAGCATCAATTTATTGAAAAGGTATATTATACCTTAAACAAATACTGAACAATTAATATGTTATATAATATATACAAATGCCAATTAAGTTCGATAACATAGTATGTTTGAAAATCACAATTGAATTAGACTATAGAAAATGTTTTTCATAAAACAAATAATAATCCATGTACAATTTGTATATACATGCAACATACATTATTTACCCTTTACTTGTATGGAATTGAATGTGTATCGCTAGTGAGTAATAAAGGACTACATGATAATGACGTGTTCTTATAACTTGCGGCCCACTATGTTTGATTATCGAGAAACTAGTATCAAATTTAAATCAGAACAGATACGAATATAAACACATGAATGTACAGTACACTGTGCTATCAGTCATATAAAATGATCAAATATCAATTCAGCGAAATTGGTTACTTAATCAGATACAGACAGCCTCATATCTTCAAATCTGATATGATCTAATTAATTCACAACACTCTTGCCGACAATATTTGGATGTCAGTTCAGCGCGACTTTTATGTACAGAACGAGGCTCGAAAAGGCTCATTTAAATTGAACCCACCCTTTTGTAGCCGTTAGCACATATCCGGTGTTGATACATATATGCATACTTAAATGATAAAATGTCGAATGATAATCGTTTTGTACTTTTACTTACCTTTCATTTAGGATAAGCGTAATGGACATAGAGAATACGCCTTTTCGTTTAACATATCTCTACGCTCCCGGTGTTAAACTATTAATAGGACTTTGCAATCTCAGCGGGAGTGAATATGTTGTATGACTTTTGACGTGTCTGCACGATTTTATCAGCACCTGCACTTTATATTAAAACAATGTTTTGTTGCTGTTCTTGAATGTGCGGGTTGTCTGCATCTATTTAATGAATAACCTGTGGGTATGTAAATTAACAATGGTCTGTATTTATACATCTAAACACAAGAATAATATATAGTTTAAAGAAACTCTGTTTGAAACTCAACATTTTAAGGCACTGATTCATAAGGTCTCCGTGAGACTTTGGGGGAATGCAAGCACTGAGCAAAGTGATATGATACAATACATTATTAACCCATTTATGCCTAGTGGACTCTCCCATCCTTCTAAATTGGATTAATTTATTTCCAAAATTAGGTATGTCTAGTGTATTTATTTCTATATTAAGAATATTTTTTACAGAAATTCCTTTATTAAGCAAACAGCGTAGACCCAGATGAGACGCCGCATCATGCGGAGTCTCATCTGGGTTTACGCTGTTTGCCAAGGCCTTTTTTCTTGACGCTAGGCATACATGGATTAAGCTTAACGATTCTAATAAATCCTGTATTCGCTTATGAATCGTATAGTTGCAAATGTACGTTATTTATTTGTGTTATTTAATTTGCATTCATTATGGTAAACACTGATCTTATAATGATGTGTTGCGGGCTATTTAATCAACTCAAACCGAAATTCTTAAGGTTATACATGCACGTAAACACGGATCTAATACTAATCATTGATTATTTGAGTTTCGTGTGGTCAATGTTTGACTGGCGTTGTTCAAGCATTATGTTTAGAAATAATACAACTAAAGAAACATAATCATGAGAACAATTATCATTACAATCAGCAACTATCATGCGATTCAAGACAATATACAAAATACAACACTGATCATAATAATAACTTAAGTTTGGGTTGCTACCTTTGGTCGGTCAATTCAAAGCATTGTGTAGTTTAAACCGATACACAGATGAGCCAATCCTCACACATTAAATCACATTTTGAAATAATGTGAAGCAATAAACACGAATGTGTCTATCAGATAATTTACGTTTATAAATAACAACAAACAATTGTTTTGAATAAAGCAAGGTAGGCACCGTAAATGCTAATTTACCCTCTGGTATTTCGTAACATTCACAATTTATCATGCACAGTAACTGTATACCAAAATTCCCAATTTAATAGACACAATAGAAAGGAAGCGAGATAAACACTATATGTTTCATAAGCAAATGCTAGAGGCCCCGTTAGTGTTAGTAGACTAGTTGCTTTGTGCAGAACTTTGCGCACTATTATAATGTTTAATATGTTGTTCTTTTCGTTTTATAATATTTCAAAATAGATACTTATATTGATACGGGTCCAGTCAAGATGCATATATCCGCCTCAAGGTACGTTAGATTATGCGTAGATTTTGTGTTACCAATTTTCCTCATCAGGCGTCTTAACGCTCCCATATTAAGAAAACAACAATGGCTAATGAAATGGTTTTCTGAACGACTCAGATGTTTAACGATTAACGACCATTTGTGGTCAACGGCGTTTGAAACTTTAAGCAGAAATTTTGTTTCATACGTATCCATCAAGTAAGGATTTAACAATATACACAAATCACAATAACATTTTATCATATACAGTTCTTCTTATAAACTGCATTCGTCCGACTTAAGACACTGAGTCCTTACTTACAAGAAGAACACCACATATCTAATCATAAAAGACACAAACACTAATGTATGAGGCGTTTCTTGTATTTGTTTTCAACACCATTTACTATACAAATAAAAAGAGATACACACGTATTATTTATAACAGGAACATAAATCTACCTGTCATTTTTATACAAATCTTAAATCAGGGAAAACAGATAAAACCGTTTGGACAGTATTTTGAACCCCTTGCTAAATCGGCAAAGGTCACATCACCATGTTCCGGGCCTCAATCATACTAATGATTGATGAAAACAATCATCAGGTGAACAAATTATATTGCAGTAGTCAAATGTGTTTACATTATTTTACATACTGTAACTAATAGTCGAATAAAAAAAATAAATGCACATGCAACGAATGCATAAAACACAAATGTAAACAATAATAATTAACAATTAAAAGGAAAAAGCAGACCAACGAAGCTGTGTATTAAGCTCATCTACACATCTCCTTTTGCTTTAAAAGCTGTTCGTTATCATAATTCCAAAATAGTCCCAACCATGTGATAACTTCTGTGTATGCAAACAGCGAATGCTTCTACCCGTCTAATCGTTAAACAATCATGTTTAAGCAAAACAGCACCCACAGAGTTATTTAACCATGAGGAACATTATAGCCGTTCTCTTAATTTTAGGCTTACATTTTAATAGAGGTAAGCTGATGATGAATGTAAAAAGCTTACCATTTTCCCATTTTAACAGAATAGTTGTTCCCTTGGTGATTTATTTGTTAAACATTATTTTATTTTAACAGTTCCTATCCCATGTCATGCGCAGCTTTACACTCGTTGTTAAGCCATGGGCTGTTACATTTCTGTCCAGGTATTATTTTAGAATTAAAAATTATGTTCGTTTGACCATATGCATTACATGCGCAGTCATACTATAACTTGGCGATTTTTTTTAATACCAATGTCTATATCTAAATTACTGCTAGTTATATCATTGTAAGATTACAAATATTGTGTTTTATTTTATGAAAGTGTCAATTAAGCAACCCATATTCATGTGTACTTTCCCCTATGTTTTGAATATTTATAATTATGTAAAATTCATATAACTTTTTGTTACGATTTATCATTTTCATAATCTTATCGGTTATGATCCATTTGTGTGAAGTGCGATATCATACTCATACGCAATGTATATCAAACTCTCACAATAAACTGTCTATTTTGTTTTATTTTTCTTTGACGCTCATAATTGTTTGATTTCAATGCAGCTGCCCTTAGTATTAGAAAGGAATATTTAATGTCCTTTTTGATAATTATTTTAATTGTGTTATCATTTATTTAAACATTTTCAAGCCTTATGGCTATCTATTTTTCGATCTCGAATAGGTAGCCAAGACAAGGCGTTAGAAAAAAGTATAGTTTCAGTTATGTCAATATGAAAGTTTTTTCTTATATTCATTATTGTTTAGGTTTCATAACTACTTATTGTTTCCCTTTTTCGAATAAGTAATCGAGTCTATGCTAGTATTTAATAGTAACTTTTTGTACATTCTTTAATACAGCTTTTGTAACAATAGATATGTATAATACATAAAAACGATATATCATGCTTGTTTTACTGTAATGTGTAATTATAAAGAATCATAGCTATTTGTATTATGTTATATAATCTGATTACACAAATTATTAATCCCTAAAAGCTAGGTGAATACTATTTACTTTACATGCGCATATAATTTTACAAGCCCGCTTTTGCCTTTTTATATGTTATACAACCAATATTTTTGTGATACATGTCATGTTTAATTATCATTATTGTAATTAATACAATTATAACAGGTTTGCTTTAGCGGCTACATTTGTCATTTTTTCAATAACTTTGCAATGCATTGTATGCCAATGTACATTTTTTTTNCAAAACGCACTATTTAGAGAGATCAAACGTTAAAAAAACAACAACCTAATGTGACATAAAAATCTATAATTTGACATCCATGTAGTATATCATATAAGCGTGACCAATGGCAAAAGTGTTTTTGTCACTTTCATAAGTGACAAAAAAGCGTTTGATTAATGACAGACTCCCATGATGAATCATGACAGAACATAGGTAGCATGCAATATGTGCATGTATTAAACAATACATTATGGTTGACTCTGCCATATCTTACATTCTAAAAAAACTATTTAAGGACTGTTAACATAGTTTACTTGTTGAACTTGTCTAGAAATACGTTGAAATAAGACCACCCACTTGTAATAAGCTCATATGCTAGAATGTGAACGAATGGCTTGCAAAGAGTTTGTGATTCCAAAAAAAAAAAACATTTATTTAAATACACTTTTAATATTGCTAGTGTGCGTCCTTGCTTCAACTCTATACATTCAAATGATAAATCATATAGTGTTACACATTTTTTTAATTATTTAAACAGAGATAGGCTTTTTCATTGAGATAAAGATTGACGACTTTGTCTGATTTTAAAGTATTGAGAACGGATATCGTTTAAAAAGAATAAGGACACTCATTTCAGAGCTTTCAGAGTATGGAATGCCGAAAACATTCACTATTTGAATGTAAGACATAACTAATCACTAAGAAAATATTTGGACTTTACCAAACACGTCCAAATGCGTTTAACTACGTTTTCAGTTGAACCTTTTCTTGTAAATGTGAAGAATTGCTCAACGAGTTGACAGAGAAAACGGTTCGCTTACTCGCTCGATGTCGTCCTTTTTCGGGTTGCGAACCCAATTGAACAATACTCGAAATACTAAGGTATTGATTAATCACACTATTAAAATCAATACAATGTTTTCATCGAAACACATACAGTACAACGACGCCTTATTAAACCGAAGTTCAAAGTAAATGTATTCCGGGCTACGTTCGTACAGATTTGATTTGGCTTTTTCGTCATTCGTAGGCTGTACATGGTTTGTTTCACTTTATTGTGTGCTCTGTAATGCGAAAAGTTCAGAAAAATACCAACAACACACTTTCTTTTCTCAAAGTTTTACAAATAGAAATCTACAAAATCATCTCAAATAAGCCGAATTCGTCGCAAATTTGCGCTTTATGGAAGAGGTCATCGTATATCAATGGTTTTCATATTTATCGACACTTCTTGGAGAGTTTCAAATTGTATCATGCTTGCAAACTGATATTGTATTCAATTTATAATTTGTTAAATGCACATACAATTAATTCTACTGATAACATTGGTGACGTTTGAAAATACATTATGCAACTATCAAGACTACTACGTCCTCTGCTGCTACTCGATATAATCACAATCCTAATAAAATTGGGTTTAACGAAAAAACCAAAGATATCATTTTTTGTGCAAAAGGCCATCTCGACGTGATGATATCTCAATTTTGGAGGCACAAGACATATGGGATAACGTGCAGGCCATCATTCCGTATGCTCCTGCTCTTGAATAGAGTCTGTGAGATCTTGAAATCCACTGCTGATTCCACGTCATGGAGAGTCTCCTTGATTATCTTATTAAGGAAAAGGGTTAAACAGAACGGTAGAGAACAGAATGTCCTGGAGGACGCCCACTTATGTCCTGAAGAAATTCCCCAGCTGTAAATTTAAACGTAATGCGCTGCTGGCGTTTCCACAGAGTTCTTGTTTTACTTGCACCAGCCCTTCGTCAATGTTGAATCCTCTCAGACATAGGAACATCTTGCCATACTCGTTCGAAAGATTTCTTTAAGTCGATGGTGATGTGAAAACTCTCACGTTGTTGTTTCAGGTCTTTCTAAATGATGACTCTGCAGTTATAGATCTGTTATACTGTGCATCGCCCAGCATTGAAACCAGCCTGCTCTTCGGCCAGCAGTTCCTCCGCCTTACTTATCAATCGATTGCGGATGATGCTAAGCATGTCTTTGCTGGGATGACTGATGAGGCTGATTGTGCGGTAAGTCTCGAACAACTTGAGGTCGCCGTTTTTTGGTAGGGGGCTGGCCAGAGACTGGGTCCACTCATTGTGCCACTTCTCCGTGCGTAATCAGCTCGGAAGTGACGATGTCCACTCCCGGAGATTTTCCTCCACCACTGCGTTAATTATGTACGGACTTTCGTCGTCCGCTTCTTGTCTGTGATCGCTCTAAAGGAGATGTAAGTCTGGTTCAAGCGGGTAGTTGTAAATGTCGCTGTAGAATTCAGTGCACCTATTTAGGACTGCGACACGCTCGGTCAAGAGATTCCGGTCAGAGTCTGCTATAACACTGGCCTTTGGCTGACTGGCCTTTGTGATGGTCTTTGCGATTGCGGTAGGCATTCTTACTGCTGCCTGTGGTAATTTTTTTGTCGATGCTGATTCATTGCTCCTCAATCCACTCTTCCTTGGCCTCTTTCATCTTCTCTCTCACCCCCTGTTCGATTTCTGGTAATCAGCCCTAGAGTTCAGGCTGGTTTACTTCTCATGTTTCAGCTCTTTTTTTTGTCACATAGATCAATTTAGTCACCCATGGTTTGTTCTTCCTTTTCTCTCTCCCAAGAACTTTTTCAGTCGATGACAGCAGGACTTACTTGATGCTGTTTCTTATGGTTCGATGCCATTATCTAAGATGTTCAGGGCTGAAAATCTGTGCTTGAAATACATCTGCTATCTCTGGATCGTTCAATTTCTTCAAGTCAAATCTAATACGAGGGTTCTTGGTTATTGGCACTGCCCCAATCAATCCGGCATTGCATTTTGTTGCTTTGCCATCATCATTTATTTTCAATGGGTTTGAGGCAATTTTGTCGGCGCCCATCTCCTCTCCAAGAATTTGCAACTGGTCATGCGAAACATGCCAGTCCCCTCACTTCGTTTCGCCTACCAGCAGAAGCGGGTACCAGGGTTTTGTTCGGTAAATGTTCCGAACCAGAAGTTAAAGTTGAGTGTGAGGTGAGAACCAGTTATGCCTGCTTTCCCGAGGGAGCTCGACGTCTGAATTATATTACTATTATACTGCTGTATTCACTGAATTACGGAGAATCTTTTTTTTTCAATATAAGAAATAATCTTTTTTTTTCAATATAAGAAATAGGTTTCTTAAATTTTACACTTGAAAAAAATATAACTTAATTTAACATTTAGAAGTTAGAATTTGAACAGTTGTTGACATCAACCGGGAGGGACGACGTCAACTGAAAAAATGTTTTTATATAAATAAATATAATAACCGTAAATATTTTATTTAATATAAAACAAACACCTGCCAGTATTTCAAATGAATGAAATCGGGCTAAATACATTGAAGCTAGATATAATGATAATCAGTAATTAGTTGTAAATACGTTCACATATCTCGGAATTAAGGTCTTATGTAACGGTAGTCTCTTAAGAGTTTCTTTAGAGCTCAACAAGCTGTGTCGCTGCAGATATTCATAGCTATTTTTTCACTTGATTATCTCTTGTTCTAAATTCCTTTTTAGTATAGCTGATAAACGTTCTCTTTGTGACGCAATGATGTACCCTATTTTAACACATGGTTCGTAGGTATGGTGATTTCATCCTAGCACTGATATAAAAAAAGCCTCCAACATACACATTATTTATTAAACTATGATGTGTATAAAATGCAACAAGACTCACCAAGGAAAACCACAAATAAAACCCCTTCCGAATGTCTAGGGAAAAAACTCTGGAAACCTGTGCCCGTTTGTCAAATGTCATGTTGCCGAGTGTTGGGCCTCACCCATACTAGTCGACTAGAAAAACTAAAATCTTTAAAACATTACAAATAGGTAAAAAAGAAATCTTAAAAAACACCAATCCAACAGCATTATTCTACATGAAAAATGTACATTTAAACCTGAAATAATACTTATATTCTAAAACTAAAAATGAGTATAATAATTACTATAACAAATATATTGAACTACGACGTGCGTTATCTCCTGTAAGCGGATCTCGAATGACGCTATACCCAGCAAAACTCACGCAAATCCCGTTCATTAGTAAACACGCATGCTTATTGAACTGTGACGAAAACAATAGCAAATACGTATACCGAAGAATACAGACCGTTAGTGCAATTAACCACTTTGCATCCAGATTCTGCATTCGCAAACAAAATAGCTCCGATCGCGTGGTTTCAGTATAAATGCGCACAAACAGCTCACAGCGCGCGTTCCATCCATGGCAACGTCCTTTCACTGTGGCATTAGCACCCGAGTTACACGCAGTCCTCATGGAAGGTGTATAGAGCGACGAAATATCGGTTCAATACTGAACTACACTTAACCGATAAAGCGCATTTATAATCTTTCGTTTTAAGAAATCAACTGCGTTCGCCATATGGGCGACACAATTTAATTACCACGAGCTTCATTTTTTACAGTCGAAGAAAACATCTCAATGTTCTCTGTGCTACAAAGTTTTTATATGACAATTCGCCCGTGCTTTTCATGCCAGTTTTGAACTTTTTCCTTACACACGAAACACATGTTGTGGTTGTCACTTTCACAGCAGCTAATTATACGCCATGCATGTAGTAAAATTGTTATAAACGTTGTGCACTTCACATTGTTATATGCCATTTAAATTTACTTAAAACTAAAAATAATTTGATCATTTCGCAAAACTAAACTTAGATATTAAACTGTAATGCAGTATTTTAACATAAATGGATAAATAATGAGGCGAGTTAATAGTTATTTTCATTAATTATAATAAACAAATAATGTGTTAAACATAATAACGCTTTTGTGTAAACAGACTGTTAATTCAAGTTAAAACAAATGCTGTTTATTTAAAATAAAGGTTTGATGTGACAATATTTGTTGATAAAAAATACCCATTCGGTCCACTGTGTCGGTCCACTTTGTCGATAAAACAAATCCCTACATGTATTTGACCAGACTCCTTTTCCCAAAGTGGCCAGGACAACCCCTATATATTAAAGTGAACTATCTATCTGTGACTAACTGAATTTCTTTTTTAAAGTACATATTTTTAGAACTGCAGAGATAGACATAGTTGATAGCTTAATATCTCATACAAGCCTGTGTATTTTTAACTATTTTTATGCCGGCTTGATCTCCCAAGCAGATATCATTACACTCACCAAATTATATGTACAATCCTAGTG
>VMBQ01006433.1:8875-39212 GCA_007657795.1 Dreissena rostriformis | reverse complement strand
AAAAAGAAAAAAGAAAGATAACCCCCCCCCCCCCAAGAATCCCCCCCATATTTTTATTCGTTGTTTTTCATTTTTGAAATATAATGTAATAAATGACCACACCCCCACAATTTTGCTAAAATTGCAATAACTTCTTAATTTATGATCAGATTCGATTCATACTTTGACGAATAGATGAGCGGTCTGCACCCGCTAGGCGGTGCTCTTGTCTTTGTTATATACCTATACATATTCTTACTAAACAAATATGATCATTTCCACACACAAAAAATACTTGACAGGAATTTCATATTTCACAGGTTGAAATCTGTTACTGTATTCAATGGTTGGGGAAGTGGACTACTTTTATGTGTTATTGATGTTTATGTTCATAATGTTCTGAGCAACATTGGGAAAAACCTGTTTAATTTTTAGACTTGCACAATACACTTTCTTAAATGTTAACCTCATTTGACCTATTCATACACATTTTTTCAAAATATATGATATGTATTTATGTGTTTGTAAATGTATTGATTTAAAAACTGCGCATTCCACTTGCCCTGATGGCTCGTAGAATACAACATCACACAATCAACTTGTGCAATACAACCCACTGACAATGTGCAACCCAGTGCAAAATGCAGTTTTTAGAATTATATAAAACTGTGATTAATCTTTGATGTCAGCTTAATATTTTGACACATGAGAATGCAGCGATGATAATGTTTATAGTCCAGTTTCAATTGCAATCATTGAATATTTAAGATAAAGACTAATATTAAATACTTTTGAATGTTAGTTGTCAAAGCCCTATATAGTTTAATAACTGAGCATGTTGTGCTTTGAGAAATTAAGTTTTCAGTTGATTATAGTGTAGAAATTGAATAGAATCTATTTTGAGGCATGCATTTATCTCAAAATTATTTATGTATTTTTATTGATCTCAGAAATACCTTTTTTTAACTGGGATAATATGTTGATACTCCAAAACTAGTTAAGAATGATAAAACATACATTGTTGAGTAGCTGTCCATAATTATGTTAAATGCTGTAGATAGACTCAATCAATGTTTATACTTTTGTCATTTTGTTTGAAATATTTAAGGCTGATCAATTTAATATGAAGGTAACATAAAAAAGTATGATATGTGTGTTGAATAATTGCTTTTGTGTTTTAATTTATTTATTGGTTGCTTAGTAACACTGTGTTGTTTTCTTAAGTGTAACAGTTTGTTAAAAAAATATATAATTATGGACCAAAAATGCTTTTTAAATAGTATGTGGGTGTTGCTTGTTTTAAAATGAGTTAATTTCAATATCCCTGTTTGAGAATGTTTATTAATGTGTCACAACTTCAGGTACCAAAATAGAGTAATATATATATGTATATTGTCCAGTCTCGTTTTGTCGCTATATAAACATGAAATACATGTTTCTCCTGAAAACTGGAATTCCCTCAATTCTGGATACTGGTCTTACTTTGGGTCAAAACTGGGTTGTGTGAAACATAATTGTACCCTTCTTAACCGTTCAGGACTTTGTTTATTGCATGTCAGACTTAGTTTCAGAACTTCTGAATTGCGAATGAAAGAGAGCACCTATAAATGATCTTGCTCGAAATTTTTACAAACCGTAAAATCGCAAATCAATTTAAAGAGATATAATGCTGGTGATGAATAATCTTCAATAGAAATTCAAATACTGATCATAATTACTGATAAAAAACACATAATTAGTTGTGTTTTTTATGTAGAGCAACAAATTAAATTTTAATTAGGCAATTGATGTCTAAACTATGCATTGTTTAATTCATATCTGTTATTTGTGGTCGTATAAAAGTGATTAAAAAGTTCTTGAAACATTTGTACTTACATTTTAAAATAAGCAATAAATTAAACAAGCCTAAAAATGTCCAAACTGCCTTCCAAGTAAAAGCGAGCAGAATTGTGTCTTGAAGACAAAATCCAACTAACTGATCAAAGAGTCAGAAACTTTGCTTAAACTTACGGTCAAGGTTTGTATTAGCTATAAACAAAGAAGGAACATTCACTGCAGCGAACGTTTGGTGATTTAAGTATTTAATTGAAACACCTTATTAACAAGTTGATAATCATTACTAGGATCTAAAAATATGATGAAATTGTGTGTTTTCCACTGTAAACTATTTAGTTTAAGTTTACATTCAGAAAGTCTATTTACTCCCTAAACCGGAAATCCTCTAAACCAGAATGTTCTCATGGTCCCAGAAATATTCAGTTAAGAGAAGTTTTACTGTACTTGAAATTGCTTTGTGCAACTTGCCTTATGTTCATTGATATCCTTACAACATAGTGATTGTGCCATTGAAATAGATGCACTGTACACATTATTTCAGATTTCCAGCAAATAGAGTTAAGGAGAATTTGTAAAGAAAAGTTACTCCCTTTATTTTCTATACTATAAAATCACAGAAAACAAAATAATACCACAATTTCATGTATATGCAAATTTATATTCAGAAAAAAATTTGAAAACTGGTGTGCTTTTGAACTAAAATAATTCACTGCAAACTCTGTGTGTGTGTGTGTGTGTGTGTGTGTGTGTGTGTGTGTAACTTGACACACCACACTTATTTCAAAGTCATGTTTGAACAAAAGTTTATAAAAAGGAATAACAATATCACCAACAACAACAAATCAATATCCTCAACAAACTACAAAACACAATAGTGAAAATAAAAGTATTGCTCAATTGAAATGCTAAACTTGTTGTGGATGTTATTTATAACAGTGCATGTTTTTAACACAGAGCGAGATGATAACAGGTTTAGTAACTGCAGCAGAACGAGAAGGACTTCGCCATGAATTGATCGCGGTATATGCATATCAGGGTCACCATGTGATGTTAGGGCAATGGGTCACATATTACCGTAGATGTATATTTTTATTGAGCTCATATTGGAAAAATATTTGAATTAAATTATTTCTTGTCTAATTATATTTTTTTCTGTGATGTATTAGTGGTTTCATGGTTGCAGGTGTTTTACATTTTAAATCATTCGTCCATTAAAGAAAATTATATATATTAGTAAAAAAATTGTGGATATATTTAACAAATGATGAGGGCCCAATAAAATTGCACAAGAAATGTTTGAATACCAAGCATTTACAATTGACAATAAACACATGAACATTTATGTTAAAGACTGCAAATTATAGGTTATCCAGACAACTGCAACATCGAAAAAACAGTTATTATCTTTATAAATTGAGTAAAGTTGACATTGATATCATAATGTGGGTTACATTTTAGTCCACTTTTCTATAAAACGGTTTGTCTTTTATACTTGTTTAGATTTGCTTGGTATGGTAAATTAAGCACAATTTAATATCTTTATAGCCAAGATAAAAAAGATTTGTTCTTTCCTTTTTAAATAAGCTCAAGTTATTCCTTTTATTATAGCATTAAACTCATTATTTTTGTTTAGTGTGTTGCTTCGTATGTGTAGCATTTTGTACCTCTGTTGTTGAACTTATGGTACATGTTGATGTGCACTGTTATATATGTGTTTTGTGTGTTCATTGTTTTGGTGCAGGTTGTTCAAAACAAGGGGTGGTGTATCATAGCCTCACTAATTTATATTGATATTCACATTGGTAATTTATGTTTTTAGTCATATATGTTTGTGAAATGTTTTGTTCCAATGTTCATTCAAAATGAATATGTACCGGAAATGTTTTATTGCTGGTGAGTGTGTGTAAAATAAACATAACAATTTGTGTATACATGTAGTATTAATATACCATATATCTTTTGAAATAATCAATTTACATTATATTTTTTTTTAATGTATTCCTTATTTTGTTAAGTCATTTATTTAATGATTAACAACACTGCAAAAATACTGCATCTCAAAACACAATTTATACAAGAAAAGCAACATGCCATTGTTTATAAAACGGAGAAAGAATAAAGTGCTTTTGTCTGACATGTGAATATATTCAAATACTAATAAACATTGGCCTTATCTACTTTGTCTATTAAAAAAAGAATAAAACACTCATTTAAGCTGCCACAGAGTTCACAAAATGCATTTTAAGATTATTATCAATTTTTAATTTGAATGACCGAAATTGAAGATGAACTTTGACAAAAAAAAAACCTAGTACTTAATGTCAACATCTGCCATCATTTCAGGACTTTGTTGACTCGTTGATGGAGACTCGAAAAAAGAGTCTTGAGTATTGCCAGTTTCCTGGATTCCAGCACGGGGAGCTCTGTGAGTTACCGGGGCAACTGGAGTCCCCGCCCATCTTGCACCGGGTCACCAAGGCACAGGACTTCAATGTAAGGATCTCTCTACCATAAAAATGTTTTTTTTAGACAGGATATTGCTAGATTATCAAAGTTTGAGCCTTTAATTTTAAAGAGATAATATTTATTAGTGCACTTTGAATTTCTGCTGTTGATTTTCCTGAAATTATTGCATGATGCTGATTTTGAGCTTGCTTGTTAAAAAAGAAAAAAAATTGGAGGACAATTGGTTGTATGTTTTTCTTTGGTTTGTAAAAGCTCAATAATGAAATCTCTTGCACTAGTTGTAGCTCCCCTGAGCATGAAGTGCTCATGGTAAGCTATTGTGGGCACCATATATGTCCAGTGTCCGTCATTGTGCGTTATTATTGTCAACTTTTAGGTCATCAACACTCAAGAGGCCACATTTTTATTCTAATCTTGAAGCTCTCCATATCAAATCAGAGAAAAACCTTGTCACCATTTTAGAGGCCTCATTTATGACTCAATCTTTATAAACTTGGTCAGAATAAAATATTTAGGCCAAGCCGAATCTGTGTCACATGCGGTCAAAAAGTTGGGAACGAGGTTATTTCTTGGAAAAGCCTTGATACCACTGTAGGGGCCGTATGTATGACTCAATCTTGATGAAACTTAGACAGAATGTATATCTTGACAATATTTTGGTCAAGTTTGAATCTGGGTCACATACTTCACAAACTATATCACCAGGTCAAATCTTAGAAAAATCTTGTTACCATTCTTGAAGCCACATTTATTACTCAATCTTGATGTAAGTTGGTCAGAATATTGATCTCAACAATATCTAGGCCATGTTAGAATCTGGGTCAGGTGTGGCCAAAGACAAGGTAACAAGGTCAAGTGTTTGACAATTAGTGTACCTTAAACTCAGGTGTGCAATTTGTCTGACAAGGTAACAAGGTAACAAGGTCAAGTGTTTGACAATTAGTGTACCTTAAACTCAGGTGTGCAATTTGTCTGACAAGGTAACAAGGTCAAGTGTTTGACAATTAGTGTACCTTAAANAAAAAAAAAATAAATAAAATATATGGACTAAGTCCCACCCACATCCCCTGCTTTGTTCATCTTTTAAGATCTTATTTTTATTTTGGCAGCCTGGGTTCAAGAAGTTTTGGAAAAAGCTATTTTTGTCAGAGGCTTCTGTTGCCATGATGCAGGACACATTCTGGTGGTTCTTCCTTGACAAGTTTGACGTAAGTATATAACGGATATGTGTCAGTGTCATAGATTTTTATTTTGTGCACCTGGGTCTGTATTCACCAACCCATTCTTGGTGAATAAGGGCCCATTAATTTCCCATTACGCCATCGCCCACCAGAAGACTTTCTAGTTGAGTTACGGGGGTAAGTGCACGATACTGGAATGACCCTGTTCTAGAGACTGTGCTTAGTATTTTATTGTCAGTTGTGAAGCACCTTGTACCCTGCACTAGGGTTGAATGTCACATGTAAAAGAGGAGTTAGTAATGTTGAGTAAGGCATTGAACCTGCGACCACTGAGTTCTGGCACCAGTGTGTTACCACTAGACCATGTATCCACTCTTTATATAGGATCTGACACAAGTGGTCATTGTATGCCATGGTTTAGGAGCTTGCTAGAGAAGTTCCTAGACAAGGTTTATTAAATTTTGTATGAAATAACACAACATTATCTGATCTTTTAAACCACATCCTTTAAAATGAATAAAAGGAACCCTAATTTTACTAAAACATGTTGATCTACACTTAATATTGTGTACTGGCACGACATCATTTTATGTTGACTTTGTCATTTTACAAAAAAATGATGCAATTGTTCAGGCAAAGAATCTGTAGCCAATGAAAATGCATAAAATATTATGTTACATAATGTTAGTTAAAAATATTAGTGCTTGCAACATTAACCTTAAGGTAGCGCAACTGTAATGATTTCCTGTGGTTTCTTCTAAGATCGAAGAGCCTTTTTACATGTTTACTTATGGATATCTAATTTAAGCAGGTGCTAATGTGAAGTTGTCGTGGCCGAGTGGTTAAGGCAATAGACTCAAAATCTTTTGGGATCTTTCCCCGCAGGTTCGAATCCTGGCGACAGTGCATACTTTTTGCGACGCGTTTTATTTCTTTTTTAACATAATTTTATTTAATATTTAGCATATAAGCTATGTTTATTGTTAAATATGTTGCAATTTTTATGCACATTCTTCAATTTTTAAAATTAAAACAACGTTATGGCGAAATTGGCTGATTGACTGCTGAAAATACAAATCATGCATGTTGCATTTTTATTTTTATTTCAAAAAGTCAACGGTAAATCTGTCTATTTCTTGGTATTTTTGCTGTATATACTAGTATATCTATAAAAACTAAGTTCAAAATATTACTTAAATGATACTATTTTTAATTTAATGACACTTTGTTTTTAACCAACCCAATTTCTACTTGGCTGAAACCACTTACATTTAATGGCGCTCTTCCATAGATAACAAGTTATAAAAAATAAATGTCTGTAAAAGTATACTTATTTTATCTTGTTTTAACTTTAAACACCTTTACTGCATCTGTACACACCAACTGCATGCCCATATTTGGAAATCTGGATGTATTATGAAACTTGCATATACCCCAGGGGTGCAAATAAACTGGACAAAAGCCGAGCCTGGTTTTGAAAAAATCAGTATATTTTGTTTTTCAAAAGCATGGAAAGCCTACCTAAAAATTTGCATGTAGCTAGTTCAGTGAAATGATGCTGATTAAGAAAATAATACATTAGATTATATTTGGAAAGGTGCCCATTACAGTGGCGCAACCTTAAAACAATTAATGTATAGTATGTGAAATCAATGCCTGAAGTTTTGAACTTAAAGTTTGGTATAATATCAAGCTCTGATCTTTTTTTTATTATTTAAGATATTTTCTTGTATTCAGTGATGACAATTCTATCCATGAAGATCAGTGTACATTATTATTTGTATTTTGTTGTAGACAAGCAAGCCTATAGACAAGAACCTGCTTTACGACCGTATTGCTGACAGCTATGTTGCCCTTTTCACAAGCATAAACGAGGATGTGAAGGACAAGTTCTTGATGGTAAGCCATGCTATAAGAATACATGCATTTAATGCTGTGAAATCAATTGAGTCGAGTCATACAAAAATGGGTATTAAGTGGTCAGTGTAGCTCCAGACCAGTTTGCACATTTGCCCAGTCTGGTTAGGAGATACCCTGTTCACTATAAAGTTATGGGAGGCTTTGTGGTCTCATTAGCAGGCATTTACAGTCCTCATCAAAGTATACAGATGCAGCGGTATATCTGGTGCTACACAGTTCGGTTATGTCATAAGGCCCATTTTCGCATGATGCAGGTCAATTAGTATTGCACTGTAAGTCTGGTTTTTGTTATTAATGATAATCATTATTTGATCTGTTAAGTTGATGTTATGTTGTGTGTGACTACTAAAACTATATTAATTATAATATGGTCATGCTTTAACCAATCAGATTATTGCTCACAACAGTCAACTGTTATAGCGTCTGTTCATGTGAAGCATGTGAGTTTGGTTGGTGGTCACCAAATCGGACAGGTTGGGTTTCCTGCGGGTATTCCGGCTTCCCCCAACATAACATGACCACACCAAAATTGAAAATCTTTCAGTAACAATTAAATAGCTGAAAACTGCAGCTATAATTCAAAATTTGTCACAAATTTAGTGTGTCTAGTAAGTTAATAAGGTAGGAGTGCTGGGCCATGCTCTCTGTCCACACATAATGCAGCCTTAAGCACGGAAGGACATCATAAACTTCGCAATACACACATGTCGTCTGTTCATTTATCTAAATTTCAGATTTTTAGATGGTCGCTTTAGCGACCGTCTAAAGTGCTTAGTGTAAAATTCAGGTCGGTACGGCCTAGGTATGATTAACCCAATTCCCGCTTACTACGCGCAAGAAAGAGTTGTATAATTTATGCAAAAGGTTTGAGTTCTCCAATTATGTTTATTCACAAATGGAAACATTATATTAATATCGTGTTAAATGCAATAGTTTCGAATGGTGTTTTATAGAAAAGAATAAAAAAACAGTGATCGTATTGTACGTGTCGCGGAGGAGATTGTTTATGAATGATTAAAATAGTCCTCTTTCTGCTTCGTCTGCGTGACGTAGTATTTTCGCTCATCTCATTCATNATATGTTCACCATCATTGGACGGTGTGTCGCGCGAAAGAATTACGTCAATATCTCCAAGGTCAAGGTCACACTTTGAGGTCAAAGGTCAAAAATGGCCATAAATGAGCTTGTCCGGGCCATAACTATGTCGTTCATCAAGGGATTTTGAAATCATTTGGCACATACGTTCACCATCATTGGACGGTGTGTCGCGCGAAAGAATTACGTCAATATCTCCAAGGTCAAGGTCACACTTTGAGGTCAAAGGTCAAAAATGGCCATAGATCTTGTTTTGTGAGACAGCATGCAAAATATTGTGTGTCAATGCAGCATGTGGGGGTATACGTCACGTCAGTGACAAAGCTCTAGTTTATTATAGTTTTTTGGGAATTTTGATAATATATAATGTACGCATAATTTATACTTCATAAATAAATCATTTCAATATTCTGCCTATTTGATATAGAATAAACATGAATCAAACATTAACAGCTTGACTAATGCTGGTTTTTTACCTTAGTTGAGTAATTTTAACAAAATGTTAGTGATACACGTGTTTGGAAAATCTAAAAATAGTTATTTGCCATATGACTACACAAATTTATTATCTCAATGTTGGTTGTTATCATCTGAATCTTTAGCCATTAATGGAAATAAAAGCTGACATGTATCAAGAATTTTCATTGGGAATGTCTTGAGATTTGTTGTAAAACTAAGAAATATTAATACTATAGTCATGAGTGCTGGCCCAGAAATGTGCCCTATATTTGTCAGGTGTAAAGCCCGTGCCAGGGACGTTCAAGGGCTGGAGTCTGCGCCGTCTGCAGTCGAAGCCTAGCAAGGGGCTGGAGAAGGAACAGAGCAGGACTGCAGAGCAGATGATGCATGCTGCTGCACTCAACAAGGAATGTAAGGGACATGTAGTTGCTTGCAATCGATAGGAATGGTTTTATATGATAGATAGATGGAGCTTTATTCAGGAAAAAGGCAATGTACTCATGATTCCAATATACACATAACAAATAAAATATCTAACATTGATATTATTATTTAGCTTTGCTGTTTCTGCTTGTTAGAACTGTGAATTGTATCGCTTCCTTTCAGCTTCCCTAAATCTGTTTGTTTATAGGTTTTTGGTCAAACTTTGATCTTAAGGAACAGCATTTTTTGCTTTTTATATGCTATTTTAAAATTGTGAAAAAAATGGACAGTGACAATCAACAACTTTATATTAGACTCTAGAGTTCAGACTTATGCTATGGTTTTAATAATGTAGCTCTTTTTATTGTGTGGTTATTACTTGTCTTAAGAGATTATATTCTACCTTATTACATGTTGCATTGTTTCCATAATATTCCACTCTTTGCAATACAAGACCTCTGTAAATATTTTCTCAAATTCAATAATTTAATAGATGTCAAATTATTCCTCAAATAGAGGCTTTCACAAATGTCAATATTTTGTAAATAGGTCTGCATTATTACCCAATGATTACACTTGGGCATCAAGTGTTTAGCATTGTAATCTTCTTTATACAAAATACACTTGTTATTTTCCAAATCATGTTTGAGTCGAGTCATTAAAAAATGGGTCTTATGTCATATGCGGCCAGCGTATCTCCAGACTAGCCTTCCCAATCATGCAGTCTGGTCAGAGACTAATCTGTCTGCTATAAAGTCACTCACTGTGGGTTGGTCTTATTAGCGGATAGGGTAGCTCTTGGCTTAAGTAGCTACCTTGGCTGTGCATGACATAAGACCCATTTTAGCATGATGCTGCTCAAATGATAAATTTGTGATTTTATATGAATGTAAATCAAATCCTTTAACAATATCTGTGGAGGAGTTTAAATTTTCATGGTGAAACACAGAATAATCTATTGTCTGTCCTAGTGAACTACTCCCTAGACGTGGAATCCTTCACTAAAATGGTGGAGAAAATGGGTACTGATCAGGTCTCGTACGGTGTGACCCCCGTGGGAATGGCGCGAGACTTGACGCGCCTTACGAATACCTCGTCCCAAGTCCCGACCACCGTGTCACAGTCAAGACTGGCCACAGCTGGCACCAGCAGGAGGAAACCAGTCGAGGTACGAGTATTGGCAGTCTCTTCAGTCTTGGGGGGTCTATCAGTCAGGCTCAATTCATGCACAGCTGCACATTGTTATCTTTAGAAGTAATTAGTTCAATATATATATCTTCATATACAATAGTGATCATTTATACTTATAATTTAATTGATAGACATACATTATTCCATTCAATTAAACTCACAATGGTTCAAAACTGACAAAAGATCATGGTGATAAGATGCTGACAAACTCAGCTAGTAGATATGAACACTATTTTTCTACAATTGTCAGCACTGTGATTTAAACAGATAACAGTATTTTTGAGAAAAAAATAGAAAGTACATTAAACCATTCAATTTAACTCATTCTTTGAGTTGAAACTTCAAGATAGCCATTGTTGAATGTAATATTAAGTAAATTAGATAAAATAAAAGTGATAAAGCCAAGAATAATTGTTTTATTCCACATACCAGAAACTTTGACTCCAAAATAACTTCAGATAATTAATTTAAGCTTTTTATAATAATTTGATTAGTTCAAAGAACCAAAATATACACAACTGTATAAATCTAAGAATCTGAAAAAATCCATTATAAAGTTTTTTTTTACTTTGACAAGTTTTTGTGAAATGTAAACATTGTTATATGCAGTCTATGCAATTGTTTTGTCTGAGCTATGTTAATAATGTGTTGTTTTTTCACATCAGTCACACCAGATTGGACCAGGACCCACCTACGAGAGGGTTAAGTTCAACATTCAAGGTCGCAGTCCACTTATTTCACACTACCTCCACCTGCGGAAACTTCGTGACATGCATCAGCCGGGTAAGAAGGTTCGCCGGACTGAGATCGTGAAACTGCCGTCTCCGGGTCCCACATATCGCCAGCTGATTCAAAACACTCTGGCCATGACGAAGGCTTTGAGTAAGGAGTACCAAAGGTAATAAAAGCCACTTTTTCACAGATTTTGAAAACTGCTTTTAAATATATTACTTTCAAAAATATAAAAATGTTATAAATCTAAAAGAATTATTTTATCTAGCAAAAAGTATAATACATATTTTTTGCCCTCATCTGGATTCAAACTTGGGACCTTTGGGAGCAAAATCTAAAATTCATTTTTTTTTATGGTCATTTTGCCAATCTTTAAATAAGCCGGTTCAAACATTTTAGACTGATTCCAATGTTCTTTTTCACGTGATTTGGAATATGGTTGGAAGTATTGTGTTTGGAAACTGTTAACATGGCAAAGTTGTTAATGCAACAAAATGGAATGATGGTTTAAACTGAAGAGGTAATGGACAGTATACAAGTATTTCATGAACGTACCATATCTCATCAACACTGCCCAAGTATTTTTTCATTCTAAATTTTGTGTCTGTTACAAGAAAGACATAAGACAATGTCATGGAAATCAAAATAATGTTATCCTTAGACCATTCATACCACATTTATGGTAAACTTATTGCTATAATTGTTTTATCACGGTGTGTTTTTTGTAACCAGTATATGTCAGTTTGATGATGTGATGTTCAAATAGGTTTATAAATCAAAGATAACTAAAGCAGTGTGGCTTTTGGGTTGACACAGTGGTTGTTAAATGTGCTTCTCACCTTGGCAACTGTGGTTTTATTCCAAGACGCATTTGAGTTTTTATTTGTGGCCATCAAAGCGGACAGGTGTAGTTTCCTTGGGGAACTCCGCTCTCCCTCCACAGTCAGCACAAACTTGAATATATTACAGTAAAATCTAAATTGCTGACAATTGCAGCTATAATAAAAAATTCTTCCCAACTTGTGTGAGTCTAGCATATTAATAAGGTAGGAGTGCTTGATACGCTTCAGGTACATACATCATGCATCCTTAGGTGTGGAAGGACCTAATAAACTTCCAAATACACACATACAAACATATTCATTCATGTTAATTCCCCATTTTTTTAGGATCTGCGAGCAGACAGACCAAGAGATTCTGGAGTTGGAAAAGAAGCAGATTGCTGCGAACCGTGAGTTCAACAGTCTTACAAAGGAGCTGTTGTTCACAAAAAACCCTGCCGACCTGCGTATACTCAGTGACAAAATAATAGGACTGAGGGTAGGTGACCTTTCTTGTTACCACTGCAATATTGCAAATGGTTTGTTTTAAAATTTTGTAATGGAAGTATGTTTAAAAGAAGATCAATGGTCTCATGTTTCAAGGCTACTTGTATTGCATTTTTTTCGCGCCCATTAAAAAGGAGGGAATATTAAGTCGGTCAGTGTCCAGGATGATATGACCGCTCTCTATTTCAAAAAGTTAAAATTGGATCATCATGAAACTTTGTGATAATTTCTATGGGCGTACTATTATGGCCACGTTCAATAACCAGATCCCCTGAAGTACTCCTGAATTATTGACTTGAATTATCCAAAATTTGTAATATTATTGTTGTCTTCTTTGTATTAAAAAAAAGATAAACGTAACCCAGACCTGTAAACTGGCATATTCTGTTACCAGTTGGCACTCTAGTCTGTTTTGCAAACAATAATTAGGAAATGAGCCAGAATCTTAATGATATACACATTTAAGACACATAAAATACCATAGTACATTCTCAATCATCTACATTCATTGTGTAGTATAATGAATGTAGTAAATAATCTGTCATGATAATGTTGATTTCAATATTATTAAATGTATTGAAGAAATAGGGCAAGTCATTTTTAAATTATTATATAAAAAAACACATTGTTGCAGATTTATTTACTATCATTACAAATAACTTTATTCCATGTGAAACCATTAAGGTAGATTAACACTACTACATATACATATAGTCCAGTAGTTATTTTCTATGAGTTTTGAGTTTTATAATATTAACAAGCTATTTTGTGAGGCTACCATGCTGTTGTTTGTGTCTTGTTCCAAGTATTTGAATAATAATGTTCAAACAATTTTGGCTTAATAATGTTTGAATGAAGCCCATTAGTGAAACTGCTAACATTTAATAATGACTTCTGTTTTGCATGAACATATGACAAATGCGCAGGCTGGTATTGAGCTATGCTGGACGCATATTGCATAAGGCCCATTTTCACATATTTAGCACAAGTCTTTCTTTCTCATGTTTATGATTATAGACACGTGTAAGAACCTTTTGTATGATGTTTGGATAAATGATTGAACATTTTAGAAGCCTGTTAGAAAACAGGTAAATCTTAGGTATTGCCCAATCCACCACATGCATGGGAATGTTGTATTCAACCAGGGCTTTTTTGTAATGAAGTTCAGATTGAAAGATGAAGAAGCATTTAACATTGAAAGGGTTATATCTCAATTTGGAGGGAGTCATACTTAATGTTATATTTTTAAGCATCCATTATCTACGCAATTTTTGTCCGCTCCATATATCTAAACTCTTTACATGAAACATGGCTTTAATGTTTTGCTTACGGAAACAATGTGCAGAAAACGTAAGCTAGTCATGCCAACTCTAGGTCAAGGTTCAATGTTTGAATGTGTATTTTTAAATCTGTAATATGTCTTTTGAAAATAAGTTTTCATGAAACTTGCCTCACACATTTATCATAATGGGGAGAAGGAAGTCAAGAAACCCATGGTCAAGGTTGATACTTGCATGGTCGGATTCAAAATAGTATCAGTGTTGGCCCCTGGTTGAACGAAACATTTAAACATGCCCCACATTTTTCCTCCCCTGCCAGCACTAGTTGTTCACAATCTCCCTACAGTGATCCCCATTGCGTTGAAGTCAATACCACAAAGCAGGGGACAACACTATGAGGAGTAATGATTTTAATTCATTGTCTTAACTTTTTTGTGGAGCAATAACTCAGCTATTAGAAATTTCTTCTTTATTTTGGAGAATCTAATGGATCGCTTATTCTATGTGCTTTTTATTTCATCTGAGCGCATACTGTTAATGCTCATATGGAGCTTTTATATGACCATGATGTCCGTTGTCTGACAGCGCGTGCGTTAGGGTGCTCCCAAAAATATGAAAGTATCAGGATGTTATTCTCCAACCCTCCATTACATAATACAAGTTAGAGAAAAGCTGTAAAACACATTTGGCAGAAAATAACAACATTAGGACTTGCTCAACGCCTTTAAAGTTTTTAATACAAGCTGCATTGAATATATAGGCATATGCTGATAGTAGCCATCACCCGATATTGCATATTGTCATGTTGTGAAAACGCAAGTATTTTACCAGTGATTTTCTTGCGGATTTTGACAATTTAACGTGTAATAATTCATAAAAAGTGATATTACATGTATTACATTTATCATGATTTATGGGAATAATAACTCATTATTTATTCATGACTTTTGCTAAAAGAATATACGAATAAGACTGCATATTTCTGCCAATATTGCCGATCTTTACGGTTATCCGAATAGTATCCGGATGTCACATTTTTATTGTAGTAGCGACTGCTGCTGCTTCTACTACTACTGCTATACTACTACTACTACTACAAGTACATCTACTATTTAGTACATTATGTTGCCGTTTCTTGTCATTCGGATCATTTCGTATTCAATGACTATGTAACGCTTATATATGTGTTTAGAATAAGTTCTTTCGAATACCAAATGTATTATAAATTCTCCCTCTCCTTTGTTTTTAGCTCCACTGGCCAAAGGCCAGCAGGGCTTATGTCATGGTCCTGTGTCCGTCGTGCGTGCGTGCGTCCGTGCGTGCGTTAACTTTTTCTTTAAACATCTTCTCCTCCTAAACTACAAGTCCAATTCTGATAAAACTTCTCACAAATGTTTCTGGGGTGAACCTCTTACAAATTTGTTCAAATTATGCCCCTGGGGTCAAATTTGACCCCGCCCCGGGGTCACAAAAATGAACATATGCTTATATAAAGCCTATTTTGTGCAAACTTTAAAAATCTTCTTGTCAATAACCGTAGGGCCTAGGGCTACCAAATTCGGTTTGTAGTTACATCTAATAGTTCTCTACTTAGTTTGTTCAAATTATGCCCCTGGGGTCAAATTTGACCGTTCCCTAGGGGTCACAAAAATGAACATATGCTTATGTAAAGCCTATTTTGTGCAAACTTTAAAAATCTTCTTGTCCATAACTGTAGGGCCTAGGGCTACCAAATTTGGTATGTAGTGACATCTTATAGTTCTCTACTTAGTTTGTTCAAATTATGCCCCTGGGGTCAAATTTGACCCTGCCCCAGGGGTCACAAAAATGAACATATGCTTATATAAAGCCTATTTTGTGCAAACTTTAAAAATCTTCTTGTCCATAACCGTAGGGCCTAGGGCTACCAAATTCGGTATGTAGTGACATCTAATAGTTCTCTACTTAGTTTGTTCAAATTATGCCCCTGGGGTCAAATTTGACCCTGCCCCGGGGGTCACAAAAATGAACATACGCTTAAATAAGGCCTATTTTGTGCAAACTTTAAAAATCTTCTTGTCCATAACCGTATGGCATAGGGCTTCCAAATTTGGTATGTAGTGACATCTAATAGTCCTCTACCAAGTTTGTTCAAATTAAGCCCCTGGGATCAAATTTGACCGTTCCCCAGGGGTCACAAAATTGAACATATGCTTATATTGGGCCTATTTTGTGCAAACTTTAAAAATCTTCTTGTCCATAACCATTGGGCCTATTTCTACCAAATTTGGTATGTATTAAAATCTTAAAGTTCTCTACTTAGTTTTTTCAAATTATGCCCCTGGGGTCAAATTTGCCCCTGCCCCGGGGGTCACAAAAATGAACATATGCTTAAATAAGGCCTATTTTGTGCAAACTTTAAAAATCTTCTTGTTCATAATTATAGAGCCTAGGGCTGCTAAATTTGTTTGTAGTGACATCTAATAGTCCTCTACCAAATTTGTTCAAATTATTCCCCTGGGCTCAAATTTGACCCTGCCCCGGGGGTCACAAAACTGAACCCTTCCAACTTTAAGCGCCCAGTGGGACGAGGGATAGAAAGAGAAAGTCACATGCTTGAGTACATTTCAACCCATGCGCATTGCACGCTTTTTTCGCATTAAAAAACAGTGGAGCGATACAGGGCCATCATGGCCCTCCTGTTTTTTAACCTATCAGCTCCCCTCTTCCTTTCAATCTTCTTGTTCTTCTTGTTCTTCTTCTTCTTCTCCTCCTCCTCCTCCTCCTCATCATCATCATCATTCTTCTTCTTCTTCTTCTTCTTCTTCTTCTTCTTCTTCTTCTTCTTCTTATTATTATTATTATGTCAATTGTTTAGCTCACCTTATGCTGCTTGAGATAGCTGTTGTCCACCGCAAGGTATCACTAAAGAAGCGCATATACTATTATGTATACTTATTTAAATAAATAAAACTAGGAATATCAACCAATGCCAGAATCTGTATACTTATCAATTATAAAATTATAATCTTATGCGATGTCAGGATACTTTTCGGATTACCGTAAATTGGCAAAATTGGTAGAAATATGCAGGTTTATTCGTATATTCTTTTAACAAAAGTCATAAATAAATAATAATTTAGTATAACCGTTTATGCATTAATATCTGTTTAAATGAATTATTACCAATTTAATTTTCAAAATCCACAAGAAAATGTCTGGTTAAGTACTAGCGTTTTCACAACATTACTCTATGCAATATCGGGTGATGGCTTCTATCAGCATATGCCTATATATTAAATGCAGCTTGTATTAAAAACTTTAAAGGCGTTGAGCAAGTCCTAAATGTTGTTATTTTCAGCCTTTTTTTTACAGTTTTGCTCTAACTTGCATCATGTAATGGAGGGTTGGAGAACAATATCCAGATACTTTCATATTGTTGGGAGCACCCTAGCGTGCGTGAGTGTGTGCATGCAAAAAACTGTTCTAGTCTTAGGACTTCTCTTCCTGGAAAAATACGAATATTATAAAAGGTTCGAGAAATTATACTGTCCGAAAAATACTCTCCGACCAGTTAAAAAAATTTAAAAGAAAAACGTTATTAAAAAAAATCCGTCACATTTATTTGTAAAACTTCAAACTGAAATTTATATTGGCTTTTTTCATTTTAGCTCTGAAATTATATAATGGTAATAATCAACACTGCTGCATTGCATTGATTTATCATTTATTTTTGAATGAAGCATCATGGCGAATATCGTCCTGAAATCCATGTGCATCACAATTATAATCCAGAGTGTCAAGTGGTTTAATATTTAGTTAATGTTATTGAACATGATCACTTAATTGATATGCCCCACGGAGCGGGAGGTATTAACTATTGCACTTGTCCAAACCTGTGTTTCTCTTTCACTACTGGGTGGATCTCTCCAAACTTTTACAGTTGAATGAGTTGAAAGTGTATATGATCGTACAGAAAGGAATTATGGCGGCGACGAGTTTTGGCAGAATCATTGCAATGAAATGCAACTGCCAATATGATATAGAGAACACAATGTAAAAAATTAAGTAATTATATGATTGATAATTTCTATCTCTTGCTTTGAATCCCACTAACCCTGTATAACAATACTGAAGCTCATTGATCCAGTGGTTGCACGCGCCGTGTGCTGTTAAATGTGTGATGCTGCCACTTGTATTGCTTCACCTGCTTCCATCTTGATTTGCAGCATAAAATGTCAGCGGCATTGGTAAATGTTTTGTTAATGCAGATGTGTGTTTTAGCATGTTCGTTATTACAGGTTTATTGATTTAATACATGGATGAAATTGTAGTTAACACAGAATACCTATGTATGTCGCATCTTGTGCCTTATCTTGTGTTTGTGTGCTTTGGTGCCCTAATGTGTATCATATTAATGCTTCTGTTGCGATGGTTGGCATATAGTGATCGCACTGTCCGTCTGTCTGTCCGTTTAAAATTCCGTCACACTTTGCGTTTAGGTTTTGCGTTTAGGTTTCGAAAAATGTGGAAAAAGGTGGCATATGTCATCCTATGGTGACAAGCCTTGTTTACATATAAATGTGTTTCTAACACGTCACGGGCATAATAGACATGTATTCAACAATAGTTTTGCTTACAATTTATTAGATATTTTTCAGCTATGAATTGATGCCTTTTTACAACTTATCATAATGTCAAAACTTGCATTAACAGGTTATTTATGTATGATTCTATGAATAATTAACATTTATTTTATGCTTTACGGTTGTTTATAGAGGAATATCAGTGAATTAAAACTGATAATTCACGGTTTCATACAGTGGAAATGAACAGTGAAAATTATCGATGATTTTCATTGTTTTACCGGAACTATTAATGGCAAAAATACACAAATAATCATTTTTAAGCAAAACAAAAAATGTGTTGGATTCGGTGGGATATCGATTTTATTTCACCCTCGATCATAGAAAAATATATTTTCTATGATCACTCGTGAATTAAAATCGATATCCCACCAAATCCAACAAATATCCTCAATATTGTTTTTTAAATACTAATTTTGAATAATTAATATCTCGCTTTGTCTTTTGGTTTAGCATTTGCAGCATTTTTTCAGAGGCGCATTTTTGTTAACTTTAAACCGATGAGTATGCAGTAAACAAATGTGAATATATGCTTAATACTGTTATATATTGTTTGATGTAATGCATGAAAAAATTGATTTGATTTTTCAGATCTATATTTGAATAAATTAACCGCTTTAATTAATGATCTTTTATTATAATCAGCCGATCTGTTATTAGATTTGTATCCATAAACATTAATAATAAAAATATTGGAAGAACACAAACATGATCAAGTTTATTGACTTGTAACAGACTGACAATGACAAAAGTGTACGAAATCTATCTACTTTTGTTTTTAAAGCTATAAAATTGACAGCTGACTTATATTATTAATAGTTTCTCTCCATCTACTTTCATATATGTATCTACTTAATAAAAACATACAAAATACGATAATGTGTATAAAAAAACTTGTTGTATTATTACAATTTTCTGACAAGATTTTGATCTTGGTTCTGTTAAAAAAAAAATAAAAAAAAATCTGTTCGTCATTGACTATCTGTGAATATATTGTGTTGTAATATGTGTGTACATATGGGCTTAAAGCATAATGCATGTTGAAATAAACTATCAAACTATCATAAACATTAACGAGGATCACTTTTGATCTGATGGACGAATAATATTTTATGTTATATGTTCAACGAGAACACATCATTCAACACAAAAAGTTAAGCTAAAAAGATTTGGCTTTGAATTGTAATTTTTTCAAGTGAGTGTGTAAGTTTAAACCGGGTCAGTTAAGCTTCGGAACAACATATTTGTCCTTTAAGATGGCTCGATTCCGATACACTTATTTTCATTTTCTCCAGGACAAGGACCGCGAGACACCCCTGCTACAAGAAGACAAGAAACACCAACATGAACTCACGGAAGAGAGCAGTGATGACGAGATTTCGTCTCAAGGCAGCTTTGGGGAATAGCTAGTAGTTAAAGAGAATAGCTGGACCATGCTTGGAAACAGCAAGTGGCTATGGCAGATACTAGTAACTACCAAATATGGGGAAACGCATACCTCGGCATACACAGTTTTGGAGTTTATGTTGTTGTTTGGTGTGTCAGTTGGTCGGCCGGTAGGTTTTTCCGCATAAAATGGTATACGTTGGTGGAGCGAACTACTTCTCTAGCAATTAAATTGAATCTATTATGTTTATCACCATAGACTGACTCTGTACATGTTCAAGACACTCTTTTTGCATCCTTATATTATTTAGCTATTTGCTTTTAAACATAGATGACAACATGTGTGATGATCTTAGTCACGTATGTGGCAAAGCTCTAGATAGTTGTGATGACATATTGTTGCTATAGGGAACGGTCGTGTGTACTTAACTGAATAGCAAATGGGCAGGTTTTACATAAGCATACTTCCAGTGTTGGTAATGCTATGCATTTTTGATAAGTTGTGTTTATAAATGTATTGTTTTTGTGAAATTATCTTTCATGACCATATTGAATGCAATATAGTGTGACATTTGCTTTAGTGAACTTGCTTTTATAATGTATTCGTATTTTATGATTAGAAATAGTTTTAAGGTTATTCGCAAGACGAAAATTTAAACATGAATTAACATGAACAAATCTTTACTCTTTCCTGGTATGCCTCAATATGCTTTTTCGAATTTTTATGCCCCCCGAAAATTTTCAAACCGCACGACGACGGGCATTGGTTGATGACAATAGCTCACATTGAGCACTAAAATGTACCGGTAGGCTGAAATGAAAACTTTACAAATCTCTAAAACTACTAGAGTCAGGGCTTTAATATGTGGTGTGTACTTTTTTGTCAAGTGGTCATCGCCTGAGTTTAAATCATACCTCAGGGGTCAAAACTGGCCGCGTCCCATGGGGTCACATGATTTATAAAGACATATATAGCAATAGGATTTAAACATATTCAATAAAACAACAAGACCACGAGGTATATTATTTGGCATATAATATCGTATGGTGGTCTTCTTTCAAGTTTGTTTAAATTATTCCCATTGGGTTAAAACTGGCCCTGTCCAGGGGCTATTTTGTTTGTTTCTGTTATACAAATTATATCGACACAGTTCAATGATTAAAATACACACCATTGTCACTAAGAAGTAGCATATACTGAATTGTATTCGATTTAAATGCAACATTATTAATTATAAGATATATTAATCAATTTCGCAACAATTATTTTAATACATTTACTGGTGTCGTCAACTTTGCTGACAGTTTTGTAGGGTCGCGAAAATATATCACAATATAAAATAACACTATTTGCAGATTGCCAAATCGTCCTTCCAAACACGATCTGTATTTGTTGAAATAAGAACTGTCTGTCCCTTATTCGTGTTACATTCATCATGATTAAGGGCAGATAGTGTGTTCTTATTTAGAATCCAGACACAGATGCTACGTTTTGTCATGCTTTAGTCTGTTAAGACTCAGTTTGGAATCAAAGAAAACACCATTTCCGCATAAGTAATTAAAATTATAAATCTGTACTTATCGCATACTGTAAAGTACTCCCAGTTCAAGGAAAAAAGTTTGCTTGCGCTTAATGCTTGAGACGTATTTAAAATGCGATGCGTAACACGTACAACGCATGAATCATTGTTGCTTTAGGGGATGAGGAAAATACCTCACTGACGTGCGACGACGGTTATTTCATTTCAATAATGGTAAACACAAGAATTGAATTGCAGTGTTATTGCCAGATCGCCTTTATAATTGCTTTATCGTCGTTCTTATTCCCCGGTAGGGTGGCATATAGCAGTCGGACTGTCCGTCCGTCCTGCATTCCGTTTCCGGATTGTTGGTGTTTGAGTCTACCTACATGACTTAAAGATCAAGTTCGAGTTTCGTTCCGGTCCATTGATATTTGACGAAGTAACGGGCCTTGGACTGAACAATTGTCTCTAAAATAAAAATCTTCCGGATTTTTCCCACGAAACGCTTCCAGATACATGTACCTGATTTTTGTTGTGTGAGTCTACCTGCATGACTTTAGTTTAAACCTATTTATTTTAGCTCGATTGTATCGAAAGCCTTAGGTTCGTTGAAACGCTTTCGAGTCCGTTTCCTGGTACTTGGGAGAACACTCCCACAGTGGGGATCGAACCCGTGACCTCCCTGTCGCTAGGCGGACACCATATCCATAACACCACGGCGACCTCATTGGTACATGAAAGTGCATGAATTGCAGATCAAGGCTGGGTTTTGTTTTGGTCCTTTGATATTTGAGGAAGATACGAGCCTTGTTATGCATGAAATACCATTTAGGCATACCAACAACAAAATGTTATGCCCATCTGGAGCATGTATTTTAAACATGTATCTTGGATATAATACAGTATATATTGATTTAGAAGACAGTGATTGTTTATGCCACCTTTTGAAGAAGGCGGCACATAGTAGTCACACTGTCTGTCTGTTTGTCTGTGCGAAGTTTCATTTCTCAGCCACAACAGTGCCATATATTGATGACATTTAAAAACAAATTGGCTCAACTTAACACCCGTCACTCTAGCTCAATGGTCAAGGTCAAACGTAGATGTCAATGGTCAGATTTCTTGCCTCAGCCATAATATTAAACAATTTGGTACAAATGTCCACCATCATAAGACAAATTGTCGCATGTAACTTCCATCTTTCTACCTCAAAGGTCAAGGTCAAACCTAGAGGTCAAAATTTGAATTAGGCTATACAACAGTTTTGTCAGAAAAAAGTGGAATAAGGGGGCATGCGTGCCTTATGGACATACGTCTTGTTACTTGTGTTATCATAAATTAAACTATACCCCATGGACAGATTTGATTGTTTTGAACGCGCATATGTTCATAAAGCCCCAGTCACATATACGCACGGAAGGACACGACAGTCCCGGATCCCCCCGGATCAAGAACCGGGACGATCCGTGGTCTTTTTAGGACATTTGAGCGTCGACGGTCTTCCAAAGACCACCAACCCGATGACAACACGGCACCCGCACGGACCAACCCGGCAGCAACACGCGATTAACACGGCGCCCGCGCGGACTGTCTCGGACAGTCACGGCAGAGCTACGGACCTACACGGCAGAGACACGGATCAACCCGGCAACTACATGGACCATCCCGGACCTACACGACAGCGACACGGACTTACACGGCATCCATACGGACTAAACACGATCTGCACTGGGCCGACAATAACTTGTATAAAAGCAGGTTAATGTTCGGTGATTCCATCATTCTGCATTCATATCTCGAAGGTGTAACCTCGTATACATAGCTAAAACGTCAAAATGCCACCTAAAATAAAGCGTATTGTCAAAGTGGGCCTTCCAGTTACCAAAATATTGTCACGACAAGCATCCGCTACCAATGAAGAACATCAGCAACAAGGAGAAACAAGCTCGAGGCCCAGATCAAGATAGCCATACCATTTACAAGTAGATCAACAACCATCAGCACCACCTACAGAAACTGACGCATAAAGAAAAAAAGATGTCCCTGGTCCTTTCAGAGAAAAAGGAGGTCATCGTGGCCAATTTGCTAGAAACCAATGTTGAACAAGAAAAGCATTGCTGCATAATTCAGCCCAAATGAATTTTTAGTCGGCGTTAACCAAGGATTATGAAATGGTAATAGTTGCAGTTCAAGGAGCTACCACACCGAAGACGATGTACGGCGATGTGCTTCCCTTCCAATACAACCACAGAGTAATGCAACTGCTATAGGTCGCCGAACTCCTTGACGATGCTCTTCTACTCATATGGCGTTTTAGGACAGAGCATTAATTCCTCGGCAAATTCAACAAGTAGGCATCGCAGACCTGAAAGATAATCTTGGAGTTGGTGATGTGTGCGACCCAAAAGACATACATCAGACAGTGGTAACTGTCTCCGATGTAAGGTACCGCAATGTGGGACCATATACGGCTGTCCCCGGACCCCACACGGCAGCTACACGGACCATCCCGGATGGTGCTATCATCCCGGATCGTCACCGATCATCACGGATTAACACAACAGTTTTGAACTTCCCCAAAACTGCCGTGTTTGCCTCCCGGAGCGCCAAGGTTATTCCCGGATCGACACGGAGCTACACGGTTGATCCGGCATCTCTATGGGACTGGTATGGAAACGTATATGGTACACCCTGATGCTGTGATGATGNCTTAGATTGAAATCACTTTCTGCACCATGTCTTGAGAATGCTTTGACCAACGCTCATGCAGATAATATATTTTTGTATACTGGTGACTTGGGAGGAAAGGAAGATGTCTATTGATTTTGATGTTTGCATCTTAATGAAACTTGTCACAAAATAATAGCTTCTCTAAAATTTGATCTCTTTCGCATCATTTTCATTTTGTACATCTCTTTTATTGTGGACTTTCCGATGACTGTTTTTCAGAGTTAAAACAAAATGCCTTTCAAGACGTTTTATGTTATAAAACATTTAATACACGATTGAACAGTGTTGTGAATTGGTTTTTCATACATGAAATTCTATATAATGAATCATTTCGTCTATATTAATTTTTTGTTGCTGAATGAACTTGTTCAAATGATATATCTAAATGAGTGATAAGACGAAAAATAATTCACAAAATGTTGCCATAGTGTAATGGTAAAACCATCATTTATTCTATGCAATTGCATTTCCAAAATGATATAGCTAGGATTTGTGTCCTGTCAGAAAATATATGTGGATGTGAATTATGTATACATTTTAAAGTGTGAGGAAGATGAAATAAAGTTTTAAATAATTTGTAATGTATAATGTCTTCACTGACATGGAAGGAGTGATAGCAAATGAAATCAAACTACTAGTTGTCATGTAAATAGTACTTCTAAAAGTTGTTTGGTGCTAAATTTAGTTCTTCTATTTTTGTAGAAGCTCTGTGCTCAAACAATAATAATAAATCTAAAGCAAATGACCAAGAAGTATCTGGGTCAGAAGATACGGAGATGGACTCAAAGAATAATGGCACGGAGGTATGCAATATGAAACCTGTTCACTTAAATAAAAGAACATTAACCAACAAACCTATTGTTATCGAGCCGGCATGCGGAATGTATGATAAAGTAGTTAAGAAGCTCAATTGTGTGTCAGCAGGTTTGTTTTTTCTTCCATGGAACTCTCATAATATTGGCCCTATCCCCTTTTGTCTCCCCTCTGTCCTAGAATTGTCACGAGACGGTATATTTTCGGCTAAATAAGCTTTTACATGTAACAATTAAAACATGTTTGTAAATATCGTGAGAGTTCAACGATAACAACGATGTTGATAACCTGAAAAAAAAACAATGCGTATGTGTTAAATATCTGGAATTCCCATTTCACTGTGCATGCTTGTGTGCGTGGGTCAAGTTTTACCCAGCTTTAACGTTGTCATTTATTGTGCGATTTTAAGATATAATTTACCACAAACTTTCAACATCATGAACATCAAAGTTCAAGATGACACTTGGAGGTCAAAATTTAACATAAAACAGCTTGTCCGGACTGTAACTTTGGAATTTATTTTTAAAACAACTTACCACAAATGACCACAATGAGAAAGCAACGCTTTGCGTGTAATACCTGTCTTCCTAGCTCAAAAGTTAGGATGACACTTAAGAGGAGAATGGTAAAATTTGGTCATAGAACAGCTTGTACAGACTGTCATTTCGTCATTTAATATGCAATTTTTATATAATTAACACATATTCATGATGATTATACTGTGTGCCTCCTTTCCTCAAAGGTCTAGGTCACACATATTGGTTGATAGTTGAATTTGAAGTTCAAAGTATCATCCTTTGGCCAAAGGTCAAACTCAATATAAACCTAACATCAAACATGTAAATGGTTGAGCTTGTTTTGACTAAAGGCTAAACTTTTTAATGACAGTCTTGTCTGCAATATACCATTGATGGGACTGTAGTATTCATCTTTAAAAAATATTTAGCTTCTTATGGTAGAATTGCCAACAGTTTAAGACCTTTTAAGATCATATTAAAACGGGCAACAAACTTTCCTCACAAAATGCTTTACACCCACAGGAATCTAAAACTGACACATTTGGCACGTTAGTGTCATCAGAAAATGGTGCTTCTGACTCAACAGAACAGACCGGCAATAATCTCACCCAAAATGCAGGGACCGGTGATGAAACATTCCGTAAAACTATTGTGACAGATTTTGGTGACGGTCACATCAGTAATGCAGCTTCAGATGATGATGTATCTAGTAACAACATTGTTGAAGATTCATACGCAGACTGCAGTCCTGGCATAGTTGAGGAGGTAACACACGTTTTACGTGCTTAAACTAATTTCCTGTGATATAGCGGAATTGATATTGGTCAAGGAATGAATTATTTATAGTGTGACACAAATTTTATAATAAGTCATAAATTAAAATTTGTTAAACAACACAATATACCCCAGACTTTATAGGTAATACGATTCTTTATTTTATATCAGTTTATAGAAGGCCAGATAATAATTAATGTTTTTACAACATTTAGCATGCATGTGCCATTTTTTATTACTCTTTGGACATGTTGAGAAAATGCTTTTCAATTGTTCATATTGAACTGTTTATTCCTGTATGTGTGTAATGGAAGTCTCTGATTCGGCATTTTATTTTAGATAAATGTTGAAGAAAATGAACAGGAAGCAGATGAGACATCTGCTGAACGCAAGAATGTTGAAAATCGTGAGGACATTGTGAAATACGCAGAAAGTGAATGGTCTCGTAACAATAAGAGGGCGTGTGTATTAACAAAGGCGAGTAAAGCAACAGCCACAGCCTTTCAGCAATAGGCATACATTGCTGTTCGTACCTTATGCATATATTATCAATACAAACGGGATTTTTTTCCAACTGGTATTTTCTTGTAAACTTAGTTAATATCGCCATAAAACACTGGTTAAACATATATCAACACAAACCAACGATCAAAAAAAATTAGTCGTTAATACTGTTGTCTCCAGGACACGTTTGCTTAGCATGGATACATTACAGTTATATTAACTGCAATACTCTTGATTTTCTGTAGTGTCTAAACGTTGTCTTCAATTTTAGGCGTATGCACGCGTTAAAGACGATTACCTATCTCCATATATACGAGTCATCAGGGGGGACAACTATTGTGCCATAAGGAGCACCATCTTCCAGATTTTAGTCAATTGCTTTCCTCCCTCAAAGGATTGGTCTTCCAGTGACACTGCTGCGAGTGAAATAAAAAGTTACTTTAGTAAAGGAGTTCTGAGAAATTTCAAATTTGCAAAACGCAGAACTCCTTTCAAAGATTGGACTGAATTAGTGACAATTTGTTTAAAGGAATGCTATGAAATGGTAAGTGAATAAATACACGTATTAAATACAAACACGTATATAATCTTACATACTGTGTAGAGGACATTGATATCCATGTAAGATTAATCATGTGTGACAATTCAATTGTTTCAGAAGGCTTTTTTTCACAAACCAACAACTTAACAAAATATATGTTCAAAACAACATGTGTTTGTTTAATTGCAGTGATATTGGTCTGTTCTAAGAGCCTCAGTTGGTGTGATAAAAAAATTGCATTAATATTTATGGTTTTGGCGATCTTTTAATTTGTTTTTGACAAAAGCTCTTAATGTGAGACATTTTTAAATTGTGTAGATTGTTTTCCCCCTGTTACATGATTATTTTTCTTGTGTAGACTTGCAGTTTGTATATTGTTTGCACATGAACGTCTTGAAGGCTGTTCCTTTTGTAACGTCACAAACCCATAGAGATTAATAAATTAATTAATTATTTATCCATATATAACATAATGTTCATAAGTGTTCAAAATATTTGGGTTGAATTCTTGCATGTAGAAACTGGTTCAAAATGCGGGACAGTTTATCTCAAGGTGAAAGATCAAAGATAGTATATATCTAGAGTCTGTATGTTTAACAAGGCATTTATTTGATGGAGTGGTCAACGCTGTTGACATAAGGGATTTAGGTTGGTGCTTTGTTTGCATCAAAGTATTTGTACATTTAGACTTTATATCACCATGTTTGATAAGCGTGTAAATACTTGAATAGTAGTTTCTCAGTTCCCAGGGTTTCACTACATTTAACAACATCCAACCAGTCACCAAATAACACGGGTGTTCTGTGAAGCACTTCGACCAATCAAAGTAATAATTGAGTTTTATGCAGATTAACCTGTGAGCAAGTTTTGTAAGAATAGTAACACACTTGGTTTGGATTTCGAGGCGAACGGATCGGAATAGATCCAATCATGTAGTTATCCGAATGTAATTGTATGACTGAAAAAATGAACTATAAAATATATTAAATTGGACTAGAATTTATGTATGGCGTTGTTGTTGAATATTTCATTTCACCTTATATGGAATAATTAACATTATTGGAAAGGGACGGACTTGCCCTATTCTCAATGTAGCAAAATGTAGTTGTCATTATAGCAATATGCGCATGACGTGAAAACGAACGATAAGCGACTACGTGACACTTTGTTGTGTTTCAGGCGCAGAAACTGGCAAAATATACAACAAATGCTGAGAGACAGCAGATATTAGCTGAAGCCTTGAATTCTGACTCAGATTGTGACCTTAACATCATGGAAGCTGTTAAACTGCTGATGGCACAGTGTGCCATAAATCTCCATGGCGACAAAGAGCGCGGAAAGGATGTGCCAGAGTGGGCAAAGGATCTGTTGTTTGCAAGAGATGGTTCAAAAACTGTGGAACAATTCATAAGCAACCATTTGAACAAAGTTGGGCATGAGTGTGGATTGGAACAGGTGAGTTTGATATGTTTGATTTATGTTCTAATTGTATGTTATGATTAAATTCCTTTTCCCTTAAAGCCACACACCTTGAAATGAAGTACATGTTAATCAATACATATAGATGCAATTTGAAAGTGTGCAAAATTTTCATTAAATCTATAGCCTAGTTAGCAAGTAATTTATTATTTTTTCGGTCTGGAATTACCGCTTTTAAAACCGAAAGTAGGATTTCTATATTATACGCCCATTTCGACAAACGTGATTATTTTAAAGTTTTAAAGCGCAAAATAGACGGATTTCTACCTTATAACCACCAGATATATTCTAATTGGCATAGATAAAATTAAATCTATAGCCTAGTTAGCAAGTAATTTATTATTTTTCAAACGGCACCGCTTTAAAACCGAAAGTAGGATTTCTAGACGTATACGTCCATTTCGACAAACGTGATTATTTTAAAGTTTTAACGCGCAAAAAAGACGGATTTCTACCTTGTAACCACCAGATATATTCTAATTTGCACAGATAAAATATGTTTCTTATTTATACTTAAATTTACTATGCAAAATAAGATGTGTGGCTTTAAGCAAATTCATATAAGGCTGATTAAGTTTGTTGTGTTCTGTAATTATCCTCCATCTGCCTTCTTAGAAGAGGGATTATATTGCTTTGTATCTATCCGTAGGTGGGTTGTTCTGGTCATTGGTCCAACGATTATTTAGTTTCTGCACAATATTGACCTATGCTCATTCTATTTAGTATGATAGTTCCTATAGTTGATTTGAATACCTCTATTAATTTTAAGGTCAACAGGTAAAAGGTCACAATTGCAGGGGTTTGTAACTTGAACGTCTGAGTACCATTCATATCCGGTTGTATATCAAGTCAATTTCAGTCTTTTTAGAACAATATTGTCAATAATATCTGTCCTTTATTTAGAATTATGACAAAACATCATCTGCAAATTGGACACTTAATTGCCTACGTTTGTCAATAAATTAAAGTAGTGTATGCAGTCTATATTTTAAAGATTGAATGTATTGCCTACTCAATAAATTTTCCCTAAATGATATATAAAAACATAGTACTGGTCAGTGTAATCACCCATACATTGTATATAATATTATGCGGATCAAGCAGTTATAGTTAACATCACTATTGGTTTTGAGCTCTACCGGCCAAAGGCCAGAAGAGCTTATGTCATGGTGTGAAGATTTTATGTCATGGCGTGGTTTCCGTGTATCCGTGCATTAGACTTTTTCTTGTTTACGCGATAAACTCCACAGTTTTCATCCGATTCTTTTCAAACTTGTTCAGTGTCTTTATATTAATGAGGACTCGAACCCTATTGAAAATGGGTGTCGTCCGTCCGTCCGTCCGTGCGTTAGACTTTTTCTTGTTAACGCGATAAACTCCACAGTTTTCATCCAATTCTTTTCAAACTTGTTCAGTGTCTTTATATTAATGAGGACTCGAACCCTATTGAAAATGGGTGTCGTCCGTCCGTCCGTCCGTGCGTTAGACTTTTTCTTGTTTACGCGATAAACTCCACAGTTTTCATCCGATTCTTTTCAAACTTGTTCAGTGTCT
>VMBQ01006432.1:34809-59811 GCA_007657795.1 Dreissena rostriformis | reverse complement strand
TCATGAATGATTCATGAACAATTCATTAAACTCTCGCAGGGGCCATCATCTACATTTGAATTTCCCGTTACTTTGCATATGCAGTGTTGATGGTAGACGCAGAGACTATTGTTTGCTCTGATTTGGGACAAATATTTGGTCATCTTATTGGCTAAAATTCAGTACCTGCAATTCAAAACAGAAGCATTTTGTTAGTTTATGAACTATAGATAGGATTTACTTGAATAATGAAAGAAAATGTTGCTGTTTCCAACGTCATAATATTTAATATCATTTTTGAAAATATAATGCTGTAGTAGCCCTCCATACGTACCTGTAAGCTCTGCTAATTCTTACCTGAGTCTAGGATATAAGGTATCTCTGGGAATGATGCTCTTTTGAGAGAAAAAACACTTCTTGGCTCTTTTTGCACCATTAATATTTCCCTCATTTCTCTGTCTTCATTGTTTTAACATAATTTGATATAACTTGACTCAGCTGCTAGGAAAATATCATTTTAATGATATTCAATTAAATTTTGCTCTTGTTTAGTCTTAATGTAATTGACTACTTTAAGTCTCGTAAATTTTAACTGAAATTTAGGTCTCATGTTTAATAGGTGAGTGATGAACCATGTGTAATCAAAAAGAAATCAAATCTATGGGGAGGAAAAGATTGAGATGTGTTTGCAAAATTATCATAGCAGTATTATAATTGTTATGAGAAAATAATTTAAATATTTAAGCGCACGCATAATTTAAACCTTAAATGATTCTGGTCCAAAAACCAAGTTAATTTCTCATTGTATCAGCATAAACCATGAGGCAAGTATTTTACTATTTTATAAATTTTAGCAGCATAAACCAGGAGAAAAGTATTTTACTATTTCACTCATTGTAAAAGCATTAACCAGGGGCCAAGTCTTTTACTATTTCACTAATTGTATCAGCATAAACCATGGGCCAAGTATTTCACTATTTCACTTATTGTATCAGCATAAACCAGGAGCCAAGTATTTTACTATTTCACTAATTGTATCAGCATTAATCAGGAGACAAGTATTTTACTATTTCACTCATTGTATCAGCATAAGCTAGGAGCCAAGTATTTTACTATTTCACTCATTGTAAAAGCATAAGCCAGGAGAAAAGTATTTTACTATTTCATTCATTGTATCAGAATAAACCAGGAGCCAAGCATTTTACTATTTCACTGATTGTATCAGCATAAACCAGGAGCCAAGAGTTTTACTATTTCACTCATTGTATAAGCATAAGCCAGGAGTCAAGTATTTAACTATTTCACTTATTGTATCAGCATAAACCAGGAGCCAAGTGTTTTACTATTTCACTCATTGTATCAGCATAAACCATGGGCCAAGTATTTTACTATATCACTTATTGTATCAGCATAAACCAGGAGCCAAGTATTTTACTAGTTCATTCATTGTATAAGCAAAAACCATGAAGCAAGTATTTTACTTTTTCACTCATTGTATCAGCATAAACCAGGGGCCAAGTATTTTACTATTTCACTAATTGTATCAGCATAAACCATGAGGCAAGTATTTTACTTTTTCACTCATTTTATCAGCATAAACCATGAGGTAAGTATTTTACTTTTTCACTCATTGTATCCGCATAAACCAGGGGCCAAGTATTTTACTATTTCATTCATTGAATCAGCATAAACCAGGGGCCAAGTATTTTACTATTTCATTCATTGTATCAGCATAAACCAGGGGCCAAGTATTTTACTATATCACTCATTGTATCAGCATAAACCAGGAGACAAGTATTTTAATATTTCACTCATTGTATCAGCGTAAACCAGGAGCCAAGTGTTTTACTATTTCACTAATTGTATCAGCATAAACCAGGAGCCAAGTATTTGACTATTTCACTCATTGTATCAGCATAAACGTTGCTCGAGTATTTTACTATTTCACTCATTGTATAGGCATAATTTCAGTTGTGTGTTTGTTGCCAACATGGTCTTCAATCATTGCTTTTAGGCAGTAAACACTAACCAGAGTTGACGGCTAATTGAGATAGGCTTATCTTGCTTCTATTGGGCCCCTAATGACAACCTTCTGTTGAGAATAAGCAGAGTGGCACACTTGAAATAATCTCATTAAAAAACATATCACTATGCCAAAGATGTATGTATCTGTCTAAATATTGGAATAAGTTGATAAGACGTTTTAAATGCATTCAATAATTTGATGAGTATGTTCCACTAAGAACGTGGTTTATACTTGACTTCTTGAACTCAAACGTCAAACACAAGTTCTTTGTCTGTATACCTCCTTTAAACTTTAAAAACCATACTGAGTGCAACAGTTTAAAACAACTCTTTAAATTAAAGAGTTGTTTTAAACTGTTGCACTCAGTATGGTTTTTTTTACAAACCTTGTTTTAAGTATGAAATATAGAAATAAAAAGCGCTTTTGCCNGATTTAGGAGCTTAATATGTTGTAAAGAGGGCTGTACAAAAAAGGCAGTCTGTATGAGGAGGCTCTAGGGGATTTTGCGTAATCTAAGGATGCAACAATAATTTTAGATATGAACTGATATGTAACTGTATGAGTTGATGAATCATGTTCCAGAATCGGTCAGTGAATTCTTTCCATTGTGAGACATTATGTGGTCCCAAAATGTATCTGTATTTCTCGAGTGACTCATATGTGACTAAAATTTGGCGCCCATTTTATTGTTAGGTTTAATTGTGATCTATTGTTCATATTAATAATATTAATTGAAAGAATAAAAATACTGTATAAAATATTGGCATAATCTTTTATGAGACTTATTAAATGGGGAATTGACTTTTATTAATATATATATTTAAATGAAATGGCTCCTTGGATTTCTATGATATCAATCAACGCCATTTTAAATCAAATTATATATTTTATAGCCGTATATATCAACATTTAATGTTTGTGGTACACTTAATTGTGTTACAGTAATTTAAAAAAACACACACATTTAAATGTACTTAAATGCTTAAATGCAATATGCATTATGTTGTCAAAAATAATTCTTATTTCTTGAAATAAATGATTTTTATAAATATTAAATTGTATTCTTTAAATTTTGCTTACTCATGAATACATATTATGAAAAAGACACCACGAAAAAAATATAAGCGTCAATACATCATGATTTACATAAAGTTTACAATCATGTTAATTTGAATTATTTTTAACTATAAATTAATTGAGAAGCTTTTGTTCACCTGTTTTTATTAGGGTCACTGTTTTTTGTTTGATCTTTAATGAAATAAAGAGCTTATGCAGATAAGAACCTCCGACATTGTCAGTTTACTGGGTTAACTCTGTCATAAATTCTGAATTTCTCTTTATTGGAGCATGTTAACATCAACATTTATTGTTAACCTGTTAATTTTATTGCTCCAGAGAAAAATCCTTTTCTTACAACTTGGTTAAATTGTGACACAATGAACTTGTTTTGGGTTTGAAAAATTAAGTGCATATAACTTAACCAGGTTGGATTTGTATATTATTATTATAGTGTCATATTGACGATATTTTGCCATAATATGGACACATTAATTTATTGCATATTCCCAGTTTTATTATTATTATTATTATTATTATACCGGATTTATATAGCGCCCTTTTCATACAAGAGTGCACGTTCAGAGGCGCTTTTCACTCATATATTTGCATAATAACATACATAATAACAGTACTAATTCATACATGAAATCATAAGGAAAGAAAAACATATTTTGATACACAAAGTGGGTATTTAACATTGCTTGTTTTTGCAAATTGTTTCAAGGTCAAGTAGGAAACTTGTGTAAAATATGACCTGCTTCATTGGAAAACAGGCCTTATGCCACATGCGGCAAGCCTAGTTTCAGCCCAACCTGCACAATTACCCAGTCTGGTCAGGAGCAACACTGTCCACTTTAAAGTCATGCAAGGTTTCATGGTCTCATAAGCGGACAGGAATCTATCTGAACATACGATGTATTACGATGCCATTCATAACAAACTATTCGTTCTTATCGCTGCATGATCAGTGAACATTGAGTCATTGCGGGTAAAACACACGATTAAATTATTCTGGAAACATCATGTTACATGGTCCTGCTTTCAGTTAATCTCATCACTCAAAGAACATGGTATCCTTGATATGTAACCAACATAATCCTGATTGTGAAATAAAAAAAACTACGTGATTTCAACACCTCTTCTTAGATTTCCCTCGAATGATNATTGTATCAGCATAAACCAGGAGCCAAGTATTTTACTAGTTCACTCATTGTATAAGCAAAAACTATGAAGCAAGTATTTTACTTTTTCACTCATTGTATCAGCATAAACCAGGGGCCAAGTTTTTTACTATTTCACTCATTGTATCAGCATAAACCAGGGGCCAAGTATTTTACTATTTCATTCATTGTATCAGCATAAACCATGAGGCAAGTATTTTACTTTTTCACTCATTGTATCCGCATAAACCAGGGGCCAAGTATTTTACTATTTCATTCATTGTATCAGCATAAACCAGGGGCCAAGTATTTTACTATTTCACTCATTGTATCAGCGTAAACCAGGAGCCAAGTGTTTTACTATTTCACTCATTGTATCAGCATAAACCAGGAGCCAAGGGTTTTAATATTTCACTCATTGTATCAGCATAAACCAGGAGCCGAGTATTTTACTATATCACTCATTGTATCCGCATAAACCAGGAGCCAAGTATTTTACTATTTCACTCATTGTATGAGCATAAACGTTGCTCGAGTATTTTACTATTTCACTCATTGTTTATGCATAATTTCAGTTGTGTGTTTGTTGCCGACATGGTCTTCAATCATTGCTTTTAGGCAGTAAACACTAACCAGAGTTGACGGCTAATTGAGATAGGCTTATCCTGCTTCTATTGGGCCCCTAATGACAACCTTCTGTTGAGAATAAGCAGATAGGCACACTTGAAATAATCTCATTGGAAAACATATCACTATGCCAAAGATGTATGTATCTGTCTAAATATTGGAATAAATTGATAAGACATTTTAAATGCATTCAATAATTTGATGAGTATGTTCCACTAAGAACGTGGTTTGTACTTGACTTCTTGAACTCAAACGTCAAACACAAGTTCTTTGTCTGTATACCTCCTTTAAAGAGTTGTTTTAAACTGTTGCACTCAGTATGTTTTTTTTTACAAACCCTGTTTTAAGTATGAAATATAGAAATAAAAAGCGCTTTTGCCAGTATGCTGTTTTTTAACAACTTTGAGAGCCTGTGTAAAAAAAACATTTCAAGATGTATCCTGGATTATTGCAAAACTTGGTAATTATCAAATTAAATAGTCGTTCTTTGGGAAACAGGGTTATAATTAATAGAATTTTCATGAATACTTTTAATATTTCTCAAGTAAGTTCCCTGCAGCTAAATATATATGAGCGCCAATAGGTGCATGCAAATAAAACTTGCCTTTTCGCAGTATAAACAGTTGTGCTGAAATGCTTACTTGATTAAATTAATAATGTAGGTTATTGGCAATTAATGGTTTATAAATTGGACACTTGGACTGATGCAGTGCTGGCTGTGCCAAGCCAGTTATGTGATGTCATTACTGGCCTGGGAGCCCTGATAAAGAGCCGTGACAGTTTACAACATCATAAATTTGAATAAAATGAGGTATATGGAGATTCTGTTAAGTGGCTGCTGGTTGGTTTGATGCTTTTGTTGAGCCCTGAAGGTTGAATTATTCAGTGCACCAATGCAACTTCAGGAGCATTGGCCTAGCTATTAATTGGCCATAAGCATGATATAGACTTTACCAAATGGGTCTGAGGGCAAATAAACTGAATGAGCAAGAACATTTCGCCCCCTTGGTGAAAAAAGGTACTACATGTATTTGCAATTGAAATTAAATGTCACATGGTAATTTTTTGCACAAATGGGGCAATTTGTACAGAAAAGATCAGTCATTTTATTCTGGGAATTTAGAAAATAATGTTCCATTCCTGTTTTTGGTTTGAGTGAATTCATACAGCTACATACTATTGTTTTATACAATGATTTTTTTTATTTATGCTGCACAAATTGTGCTATGAGAGTAACCCTTATCTTTTTTGCAATAGAAGAATCCCAGAAGAATGTTAAGTGGAATTCATCTTCTATATCATTTGCAGCACTGACATAACATTAATAAATTCCCACTCATTGTCAGTGTTTGTGCGACATACTAATTGTGTTAGTGGAAATTTGCAGCATTCATGTTGAAGTAACTTGGAGATTACGCGTAGTCTTGTTTATCTCCAGATGTCTTTTTTTTGCAATACATTAAAGAAAGAAAGAAACCTTATATAATTGTATAAACCATATATACATTAATACATTTTTCAGAGCTTATAATTCAGTTGTGCTTGTTGATACAAATTCTTATTATGTTCTGTACCAAAAGTAAAAATTGTTATAATAGTTTATCTACTCAACATTAATAAATCTGACACTGTCATGCTTAATCTCTTATGATTATGGCATATTTAATATTAACTGTATCCTTTTAGAAAAAAAATCAATTAAGAAAATAAAATTACTTTTTTGTTTATTAACATTGACAATCGATCAATTTTAAGTTGGTTTCTTAAAATTTGGTACAAATTCAATTACAATACCAAAATGTTGCTTTTAATGCTGATCTTTGACAATATGACCAATCATGCAAATTTGTCAATTTAAATGCACCAAGGTGACTTGTCTTTGGGCCAAGCTGGAGGAAACTGACCTTTGTCCAGCATAAAACACCATAGATTTCGACCAGTTGTCATCCACGAGTCTTTTTAAGTGAACATCTTCAAAGATTAACCAAGAATTCAGCTGCAGATGTTGCATGGAGTAAATCATGTTCAAATTTGCAAATGGATTTGGGCATTGACAGATTTTATTCTGAACGCCATTAAAAGACATAAATCTTGTTTTACGATGTGTTCCTTTGTATGACAAAGTGCGAAAAGTAAACACTGAACGTTGCTGCAAGCCGCAAACCGAAGTGTGACCCACATTATTATTCCGATTTAAATTTCATCAATTACATATTTTTGTTGCTATTTATCAAAATGGATACATTGTCGAGGCCACAAAACACTTGTTTGTGGAATTGTTCTTTGTTATTCCCACCAAAATTGCAACTTTGTTCAAACAAAAGTCAAACCAGACAGCACATGGATTTGCGCATAAATTAAGGAATAATTGCAAATTTGTGACTACTTAGAGAGCCTTGACAGTTTCAAATTTACATTTTTTTTTTCCAGATGGATGTATAAATTAACATTGGCATTTTTTCTTTATTAATGCTCTGTGGGCTTTTGTGAATGATCATTCTTTTTTTTCTGGAAATATATTAATATTATGGTAGACCAAACCTGTCATGTTATATAAATCCTTTTTTTTTCGGTGATGAAAATAAATTGAAGTGTTTATGTTATTACACAAAAGTTCTTCTATGTTTAATGTAGATAATGTTCCTTTAGTGAATCATTAGTTTTATTAAAATGATTGATGGACATGTAAAATTAAAACAAATAAAAAAGAAATCTTGGCTGTTCAGAGACTGCTGTATATGATTTATAAAACTTTAGCACAATTCGAAATAGAGCCGCATCTTAAACAATTATGACAAGGGACCATTCAAGCATACAAACTTACCGTTTCAAAATGCCTTAAACTGGTTAAATTTCATTGGAATGGTCAGAAATAGACTAAAATGTATATAAAATATCAGAATCTGGAACAGGATTACAATTGTAATATACCTCGCTAAGACATTTGAAGGAACAGTTCTGCAAAATGAATTAACTTACAAAATAATGTTCTTTGTCTTCACAAGTCTCTCCAGTAGTTTCTTGAAACAGATTTTCATTTGCTTTTTAACAGCGAATGGTAATCATTTTATTATAGTTTAATTCCTGCAAGGAAAAGCTTTCTGAATAAAGCATTTTGTCTTAATTTTCCATGGGAACAATTACTTAAATCTCCTATTAAACATTCTCGAAAATTGTGAACCTTATGTTGCACAAGGGAATCCAGGAATTTCAAATCCTAAAATGATGTTAAATAAGGTTTCTTCATTGTCATATGTCTGCTGATTTTTGAATTGATGGTGCCATAAAGTTGTACATAATTTATTATCTTTGTTGGAACCCCAAACAGAAGTACTTCTTTTTCAATACATTTTTATCTTGCCCTTCCACCCATTTGGAGGTTATATTTTTTGGAGAACTTAATTCACACAATAAATCATGAGTTTAACTTAGCTGAATGTATTCTCGGTGTCTTTAATTTCAACATGTTTCGAAACAAGCACAATACAAATATATCAAGAGAGGTATATACTTTAGAAACACCACGTGTTAGCTCACATTTGCACTCCACAAAATGGCTGACAGGCTGTCTTACAAAATTAAGATTTATGTACTTCTTTCATGACTTCTTCAGAAGTTTAGAGATTGATTGATAAACCTGCATTTCCCATGCTGCTGTTTTAAGTGTTTTCAAGCATACACAAAACAAAACAAATATCAATATTTCTAAACATGACCTCTTGTTGTAGGTATAACAATTGCAGATTTTATCCAAGCATGTTTTGGTTATTACTCTAGTACTGTTTTATATGTCACGATCACTATGTAATTAAACAATATTCCCACTACTTTTAAATGGAAAAGATGTGTTCAGATGATATAACATGTGGATTTTTTAAACAATGTAGAAACATGTTTGTGTAAGCAATATGTATCATTTCATCTCATAGTTCTTTCAAGAAATAATTGAGAAAAAAAACTATGAAGAACAAACCTGCGCACCATGTGTGTCTCAAAATTAATTCACGGAGCAGGAAGTTTGTTTTTAATTGTCCCTGGGAACTGTAGTGTTGGCAGATTTTCCTGACAGATAGTAAACAGAAAAGCCATAAAGGGTCACCTTGCTGCAGTGCCTCCTCTTGGCATGTTACCTTCTGGCACCTTTCGCAAGTCCTTCATCACACTGATTGCACTGTCATGGGACCTTGTGAGCACCCAGCTGGTGGATACAGTGTAAACATAACCTGGAAATCTTGGGTGGAGTGTTTATTATAAAGGGTCTCAGGCTTGACAGATTTCTCCCAATTGTAAAATAAACATTTTCTTTCTCATGTCATCTGTACCAGTATTTAGTATATGATTCCTTTTTTATTTGAAAAGCTATCTGCTGAACAAAAGATTTAAAAACATAAATTAAAAGAGAACTTTTCAAAAAGGAGATATCTTATTGTGCTGAGGTAATAAACGGATTAAGCACAAAAATAAATAAAACACACAAATTATTTCAAAGGGTTTGATTATTTTTTTTATTGCCATCTAATAAGTTCTTATCATTGTTTTGAGATATCGAAACGGAACAGAAGATTAAATCCACTTACTGTTGACAGGGACCTAAATGTAAGCATAATTAAAATAATTCTCAATATATATAAAGCAATTAATTTAACAGATTTAAAGACACCCACGACACTCCAAAATTATACTGGTGGATCTCTCTGAATCAGATAATGTCATTTTTTCATGATAATTTTCTTCCAGTTTTAACTTGTCTTAATGGGAAATAAATGATGATGACAAGGAGGACACTAATTGATGGTGTGGAGCTGTGATAGCAGAAAACAAATGTAAATGGTTCATAATGGCTTTTGATAGGTTGTGTCATATAACATAGTTTGCTTTATTATGTATATCTGAGAGTAATCTTCATTTTATTTCTGTGAGTTTTTGCAATATATATGGGCCATGCTCTGTGAAAAGGGGTTGAAAAATGGGTGAAGTGTCGTCCCATATTAGCCTGTGTAGTCCGCACAGGCTATTCATGGACAACTTTTTACACTTTTATGATATATTTCTTTTGAAGAAAGTCTCTTCTTAGCAAAAATCCAGTTTAGGCGGAAAGTGTCGTCCCTGATTAGCCTGTAAATTTTCAAGGGGTATAATGATTGTGTAATAGGAGTTTTTTCATTGTAAATATTTAAGCGTTGTATTGTACACAGTATGTCCTCAGTAACTGAGTCCAACGCCGAACTTTAAAGTCTGTTACATAACTATACTACTTGCAGTTTACACAACTTTTACATTAAATTTTGTTTTAATTCTAAATAAACAATATCTTATTTATACCACTCCTGAATGTTCCGTCTATACTTTGTATGCTGCATACTTTAGCATTGTGGATAATTTCCATGTTTCATATGCCTGTTTGGCTTCTGTGCATGAAAGACTTAAAGATATTGTTAAACCAACATCTGTAGCCTATTTCCAATGATGAATTGGATATTCTCATGACATGGGGTTGTAGACACAGCATTTTGAAGAAACATTAACACATAACTCGGCTGACTAGTTTGTTTCTTACTCATTTTTATACCGGTACAGGTTTACACATAACTCTGCTAACTAGTTTGTTTCTTAATCATATATACCAGTACGTCCAACACTCTAAGTCTCGTAAATTATCACTGGCATCCGAATGAAAATTTCTGTTGCCAATCATTTAATGACTATCAAATCAAACAGAAATGCCTTTTGGTGGGAAAATATTAATATTATCAAATTCTTCCTAAAAATTTCTGTAGCCACTTAATAAAGTCAATTCTGGATTTATTTCATCACACACCTGTGCATAAGGAAAGAGGCTGGTCCAATGAAAAATGGCATCAGAGAGAAAATTAAATGATTTTTTTTTTCTCAATTACATGTTGTTTCATATAGATGATTAACACATAATTAGGTGGTTTAATGCTCAAAATGAAAAAAACGTGTGTGTTCTGATGGCGTCGGACAAAGTCCCACTTTTTTGTTTTGCATTTTGAAATATTGGTTAGCCTTAGAAAAACACACAAAGCATTGCAGATTATCAGGGGGAAAAAATGATTATGTCCATTGGCATTTCATTTTTTTTATGGGTTTCAAAGGTCAAGTTACTGTATGACGTTTTACTGTCACCCTGTACTTGATTGTTATAATTGTTTATTGCTTTAAAATTGGCCACTGGCATTTTGTCCACATTGTGTATGAAATGTCATGGATAATACCTTTTACTGCACAAGCCCTATAATAAAACTTCAACGATTTAATTCAAATGCTTTGCTTACATGTATTCGGTAGTAGATATAGTGATTTAATGCAATAATTTCAATTTAATGTTAAGGAAGTGAAAATAAAAAAATTCACAACACACAGAGATTTAGAATTTTCAGCTATTATTGTGTTTATAAGTTAATCTAAAATGTTGTGTATTAGAAATTAAACTAATTCAAAATAACAAGTTTAAAAGCCTTTGAAAATTCAAGCCACCCATGTCCTACGTGTTCCATCTGTTTTTGCACAACCATGCATGGATGTCTTTATGCATATGGTAATTGTAAAGTCTGTCACAGTGAACTTTAGCCTAAGATTAATGACCAAGGTAGGGTGTGGGATTTAACTGGGATTTTCAATCAAACTTAATCAATTGAGCCTCGTTCTGGGAACACTGGGCTTAATGCATGTGCGTAAATAAAGTGCAATCCCAAATTAGCCTGTGCAGTTTGCACAGGCTAATCAAGGACAACACTTAACGCTTTTAGGAAGTCATGCCTAAGCAAAAATCCAGTTTAGGTTTAATTTAGTGATGTCCCTGATTAGCCTGTGCAGACTGCACAGGCGAATCTTGGACAAGACTTTATGCACATGCATTAAGCCCAGTTTTCCCAGGGGGAGGCTCAATTATTCTTTCTCTGTAAGGCCCGCTGTCAACAGAGTTGTCCCATGTTTGCGACTTTAATTACATGTTAATCATGTAAACGTTATCTGGCGACTGGTTTGTTCTTTTCATTTCTTTCAAATCAAAGTTTATTTATACTTCAATTGGCATGTTTGTCGATGTTAGAGAACGAATACATTTTAATCAATGGACAATTAGCGGTAGCATTAAATTGAAATTAGTAAAATTAAAAGACGTAAATGGCGACATTAATTCACTGTAAATCTACAATGTCTATAACAACCAGTTAATGCCCGTTACTGGAAATCTGTACATCAAAGATTGTGTAGAATATTCATATCTGGTAGACGTACCGAGGCCAATTCGTGGATACATCGGATTCAAAATGCATTAAAAGAAAGATTTTATATTTGGCATGATAAGATTTCTATTTAGGAGCTTAATATGTTGTAAAGAGGGCTGTACAAAAAAGTCAGTCTGTATGAGGAGGCTCTAGAAGATTTTGCGAAATCTAAGGATGAAACAATAATTTTAGATATAGACTGATATGTAACTTGTATAAGTTGATGAATCATGTTCCAGAATCGGTCAGTGAATTCTTTCCATTGTGAGACATTATGTGGTCCCCATATTTATCCGTATTTCTCGAGTGACTCATTTATGACTTGAATTTGGCGCCCATTTTATTGTTCGGGTTTATTGTGATCTATTGTTATTCATAGTATTAATTGAAAGAATAAAAATACAGTATAAAATATTGGCATAATCTTTTATGAGACTAATTTAATGGTGAATTGACTTTTATTAATATTTATATTTAAATGAAATGGCTCCTTGGCTTATGACATCAATCAATGACATTTTAAATCAAATTATATATTTTATAGCAGTATATATCAACATTTAATGTTTGTGGTATACTTAATTGTGTTACAGTAATTTCTAGAGAACACACACATGTAAATGTACTTAAATGCAATATGCATTATGTTGTCCAAAAATATAAAACTTATTTCTTTAAATAAATGATTTTTTTAAATTCTTAATTTTGCTTTCTATGAACACATATTATGAAAAATAAAAATGAAAAAAATATAAGCATCAATACATCATGAATTACATAAAGTTTACAATCATGTTAATTTGAATAAGTTTTAACTATAAATTAATTGAGAAGCTTTTGTTCACCTGTTTTTTTTTTAGGTCAATGTGTTTTGTTTGATCTTTAATGAAATAAATCTTCAATGAAATAAAGAGCTTATGCAGATATGAACCTCCGACATTGTCAGTTTACTGGGTTAACTCTGTCATAAATTTTGTATTTCTCTTTATTGGAGCATGTTAACATCAACATTTATTGTTAAGCTGTTAATTTTATTGCTTCCGCGAAAAATCCTTTCCTAAATCTTTGTTAAATTGTGAGACAATGAACTTGTTCCAGGTTTGAAAACTTCAGCGCATATAACAAGACCAGGTTGGATTTGTATATAGTGTCATATTGACGATTATATTTTGCCATAATATGGAGACATTAATTAAATGCATATTCCCAGTTTTCACTCATTTATTTGTATAATGACATACATATTTTAAATAACATTACTATGTTCATGAATTCATAAGAAAAAGACTTATATTCAATGTCACAAAAATATATTTCAAATAACATAGTGGGTATGTAACATCACTTGTTTTTGCAAATTATTTCAAGGTCAAGTATAAAACTCATGTAACATATGACCCGCTTCCTTGGAAAACAGGTCTTATGCCATATGCGGCCAGCCTAGTTTCAGCCCAACCTGCCCAATCCCGCAGTCTGGTCAGAAGCAACGTTGTCCGTTATAAAGTCATGCAAGGTTTCATGGTCTCATTAGTCGACAGGATAGCTCATGACTATACTCTGCAGATGCTACGGCTACCCTGGAGCTACATTTGCTGCAAATGGCATAAAAACCATTTTTGCATGACTGGTCGATTATGGAAAATTAAAAAACAGCTTTTTTTTTGGAAGGCCTTAAAATAAATTTATCTGAACATGCTATTTATTTCCATTCATAACATTTAGTTTTTCTTATCGCTGATCAGTGAACATTGAGTCATTGCGGGTAAAACACACGACTGAATAATTAATGAAATATCATGTAACATGGTCCTGCTTTCAGTTCTCACCACTCAAAGAACATGGAATCCTTGATCTGTAACCAACAACATCCTGATTGTGAAATAAGACAAAATACGTGATTTCAGAACCCTTCTCATTTTTCTCTCAAATGATCTGAGAATTTAGCAGAAACATCAAGTGGTTATCGCCTATGCATCGAACACTGTATTTGAGTTTAAAAAAAGAGACTTTTCTTTTTGAAAAATGTCAACTTTCAGTTCTGTCTACTGATAAAAAAAAGCTAGCAGAGCGGAAACTCATTATTGTGTCTCAGTGGTACTTTTTCAAAAATACAAAATTATTTGAACAATTTTAAACTTTCTTTGAATGGTAAATAAAATGTCTATTTTCGTTTCAATGATTTTCATAGTTCTACTTACAGCTCTCTCCCTTGATCCGGTGAAGAGTAAACAATAAGTTAAATGAGTATGCTCTTTATAAGGAGATTTCAACATTTCTATTTTCAGTTCTCTCCCCTGATCCAGGACACAGTTTTGAAGGGGGACGTTCAACGCCACCCTCAACAACCCATCACGCCAGCGGTAGAGTCGGCGGTCCACAACACGAGCACGGCGAAACACGCGTTCCTTCTCGGAGTGTAGTCACGTCCACTGCGTCTGCTACGAAACAAATGTCAAATATCAAGAACATTTTCATCATGGCTGTTTTTGTACAACTGATTTCCAATTTGACTGTATGCGAAAAATTAGTTTTTTATTAAAGATAATTGTGTATTTGCTGTTTGAAAACTAATATAAAAAATAAATTTAAAAACATGGACTCACTCATATTCTGTTTTGATTTTTTTGAAACGCATATCCATCAGAATTTTAGCAAGATTTTTCAACTATAAATCTCAGCTAATAAATTTACTACTTATTTGTGTGTTTTAATTCATAATTGTGAACGTAAAAATGTGACATTTTTTTATCATAAATTGTTACTGTTACTCTGTAACATTGGAACCATACAAGGAACATGAGCAAAGATGTATTGTTTGCCCTGCGATTTTAAATTTTGATTTGAAATTGTATTATGTAATCTTTGACAATACAATAACTACCATACATTTCCTAATAAACCACAATTAAAATGCTCCCCCACCACCTCCAATTTAATTAACTACACTAAAAAAATCCAATTAAATAAATGTGTTCATTTTCTAAAACACTTTATGTAAAAGCATTATTTTTCTGCATAATTCTCAAATTAAATTATGCTTTTGATACACGTAAACTGATATAAATACCATATAAGTGGACTTGTATTACCCTCCCCCACCCCCCTGGCTCCCCCAGTGAGTCTGTTGACAATGGAATATATAGTATCTTGAATTATAAAAGATACATTACTACATTGTACTGTAAGGATTTCTTGTATGCCACGCCAGTTTTATTTGTCAAAGTCAGAAGTCCGTTCGTGACATAAAGCGACTGATTCAATTTGTGATGGATTGCTGCAAACAAATGACATTTCATTTTATTTATGTTTTTGCATCCGGGAAAATCTATTAAACTAGTCAAGATATTTCCTTTTCAAATATTTTTTAAAATTTAAAACATGCTTTTTGCTTATTAATACCATTTGTTTTCTCTGGTTCTTTGCAATGGTAATCATCAATCTAAAATGCTCATCCCATCCCAGGAATGTACAAAAAAAATGAAAAAAGAAGAAAAACACGCCAAATGATGGATTATAACATGTAATCATAAACATTTCAACCAATCGAAGGATTTTAAATGCATCATTAAATTTAGCATTTCTTGTCTAAATGATCATGTTTTAAGTGCATGTCACTGTTGCTTGAATGACTTGTGTGTTACAAATCAGTAGATGTTTTAGATTTTTAAGAAACACTTTGTATGTACACTTTTAATGTCTTATTTTTTGTATCTTTCAGTATGTGTAAGTGTCAAAAGATTGTGATATTTTTAAGGAAAGCAGTACTTAGAAACCTTATCTGTTGAAGAGCCAAGGAATTTTGTTAACAAGATTTAAAATTATTGGATGCTAAAGGTAGAATGTGAAATAAATGCTTTTCCAGAAGGCAAAATCTGTGAAAAAGGCATATTCACATAAGCATGTTAAAAAAGAAATGATTTGTTTTTTAAGTGTACAAATAGCCTAATTTAATTGTATTTATATTTATTTGCAATTTAAAAATAAAATAAAACAGATTTAGTGTATAAAAATGTTTCACTATATGTTTTGCTTGTTCTTGTATTGAAGGTGATTATTGTGATGATTGATAAATTAAGCAGTGTAGAATACGAAAATCATACGTAGGACACATTTTTAAAGACATTATCCCTTTAAAATGATATAATATATTATATGGGGCTCAGTCATTCTATTTCAGTAGATATTAATACAATGTATATCTGTTATAGAAGCTTGCTGGGTGTCCCAAACATCTGTGATATGTTCTGAAACCGTGATGCTATCTTATCAGGACATGCAGAATATTTTATGTTTTTTGTTGAATAAATATTTTAAACCATATTTTGTATTCATGGCTTTTTTCCGATGCGCCTCCTGTATCACTTAAGATTTTGATATTCCAGTTAGATTGCTATGGTTCAGGACAAGGTTTGATTGTATGATAGATTAATGTAAATATTAGCATTTACTAGATGATTAAGATGTGTCAAAGACACTGATGTCCACACAACACACACATGTTTGGACACAGACAAATCACAGTCAGTCAAACAGAGTTCTTTTCCATATGACATTGTGTGGATTTTTAAGCTATTGAGGTCTTTGCGTACATCCAGGGGCTGGTATATATGAGGACAAGAGGTGTGGCCGAACACTCCTACCAATTTTTCTAGAATCACGAAAGTGGGGAAGAATTTTGAATTATATTCAAATTTTGTGTTGTCGTGTGCTGGGGGGGGGGGGTTACCCGGAAGAAACCTCCCCTGTCTATGATGACCACAAACCAAGCTCACACAAAATCAAAATAATATGTACAGTGCACTGCACAGTCATAGCCACACTGAGCACAACAAGGCAGTTGCCTCGGCTAAAAATCTAAAAATCATATACCAGTGAATCTGAAAACCGTTTATCGAAATCATGCCTGCTTAATCATTGAGATATCCTTTGTCTGTTGTATACATTAAATTCCGTAATAAAATAACAATGTTCTTCGGAGTCTGTGAGGAAAGCACTGCATTAAACTTTATTTATAGGTATACCTAACTATTAACAACTGCAATTTTTTATCAGAAACGCGATACAAAATTCATTTAAAGCGGTTAAAGAGGAGTTGGGTACATACAATTTCGGGACGTACGTACGTACCGACGAACGGATAAGTACAGCGCTTAAGGGCCATAATTCTGCAAAAACTGGTCTCAGATGAAATTCTTTTACCATAACTTATTCAAGAAGGTTCTTCAGCTATTGAAGTTTGAACTCCACTAAGCAGTTTACCCTTTGCATGCTGGGAAATTTGTCATCTGCTTAAATGTCGTCTGCTGAATTTCTTAGATCATCATTTTCTTAACGTTTTTTCAAAGACCACTATCAGAATAGCAAACAGTTTGGATCCTGATGAGACGCCACGTTCTGTGGCGTCTCATCTGGATCCAAACTGTTTGTAAAGGCCTTTAAAATCCGGTTAAAAGAGGAGTTGGGTACATACAATATCGGGACGTACGTAGGTACAGGCGAACGGATAAGTGCAGTCCTTAATGCCCCGCACCTTGTGGGCATAAATGAAGCTACAAATAAATAATACAACATAGATATTATCAAACGTTTCTCTGGATGACACAATTTATTGTACATATTTCTGTGTTAAATAACATTTTGTTAAGCCTCGTGTATCCTTCAATTGGCGCGGAAAAACAAAGTTGCATGTAACGACAGGAGGGAAGCCCATATATATATATATCATGAAGGTTAGCGTTTGATCCCCCATTTCGTTCAATTTTACTCAATCGTTAGTATTGATAATAATAATAGTAGCGATACTTACTAAAATAACAATATATAATATTACATCTTATTACATAACTTATTTTGAACGTAAATATTAAACCAAATTTTGCCAGTTTCAAAACTTTCGAAAACCAAAATCATGATTTGTGCGGAATATATTTCTTTTAATCGATTATCATATAAAGTTTGCAGAAGGTTTTTACTTTCAAATGTGCCAAATGTACATGTATATCATCGCCGGATGACAGTGCACATCACCTAGAATAAGGATACCTTACAGTTACTTTCGCGTTTTTGAAAATGAATACTGAATACCGATAGAATAATCTTGATGTCATAAATTCAGTGATGTACATAATTATCATGTCCTTTTCAATTTTCTCGTTATTACAACCGATCTTCGATAGTTATCTCAAAGCCCCCCACCACCACCCCACCCGCAGTTCAAAAATGTACTCCGAGATGTCAGAAGTTTGACATGTCCGAAAATAGACCACGAACGACAAGCGAGAGCATCAAAATGTTGAATATGGTTTGGAAAAAAAATGAAAATGCTACTCCTACTTCATTTTAGGTTTTAGGACGTATTTTTCGGCGTAGCTATCTAACCAAGGATATTTTTATATTGACCTTTATCAACAACCAATAGAATGTTGGAGACATTTTCCGCCAGTAGACCCGAATAAATAGAAGTCTACTACTGCATTGGCCAAACAGAAAATTATAGAGATGCAAACATGCGTTTTGCAACGATGTAAGCAAAATGTTGACCGTAAAGCTATGGTATATAGCTAATGAAAGAATGAGCGGGTACAAAAGATTAACACTGAGCTCTCCAAAATCAATGGTATGTGTGTGTGAATTTTGAAGTTTATGAGGTCCTTCCGTTCCAGGTATGTATATTAACAGGTATGTATATTAATATACATACATGTTCCGCTTCTGACGAATTTTTTATTATAGCTGCAAATTGGATACATCAATATGAAATACAATACATAGCACTTCATTACAAACAATTCATGAGATGGATACGCGACTAACAACTGAAAAAGAAACATCAGCAACAATTAAACCTTGGTTTTCAATTTAATTATTTACAAACGTAAATTGTCAAGCTTTATTTTCAAAATCAGGATATACGCGGACAATCTGTTTTATTCAGACATTTCTTGTTTATCTTTCATTCAAAGATATTAAGTTATGTTATCACATGCTCAGGAATGTCGCGTTGTGCCGATCAGGCGCCTTCAGTCGTGTCGCCTAGTCGGGTCTGAGCCCGAACGTCGAGCTGGCGGGCGACCTTCCGAGGTCAAGGACATTGAGTCTCGCGTTTAAACGCCCAAACGCCATGCTACTCTACAATGTATATCGTTAGGTCGGATTGATATCGAAGCCTCGAGATGGCGATTTCACAATTGCCTCCCGGAAAAAAGCTGTGGAAGTGGCAATGTTGATGATTGGAATCTAATTTCTGAAGTTAGACTATTTTTATTTTTAGTCGACATGTGATTAAAATATCAATTAAATGATTATGCTTGTTCACGATTATATCAACATTACAACTTTCTTACTTATTATTATTTTTATTTTTTTCATTTATGAGGTTTTTTATATAATGTTAAGTGCAGATGATAGTGGGCGGGGAGGGAAGCATTTAGTGCTTGCCGACCGCACCATTACACTATCTGGTTATGCGGCTGATTACAAATGGCGGTTGCCTGGCTGTGTTTGTAATATGCGGCCACAAAAGGTCCTCGCAACATTAATTAGCATCTGCCCCGTGATTGTGAACCCATCGATACTTTGATGTCCTTGATTCCGCAATTATAAAACAATAAAATGTTCGAGTGTGCGTGTAAACATGGCTCGCCTGGGAACCTCCGACGTCCGCCATTATATCTGGAGATGATTAGACAAACAAACACAAATGTTGATTCAGACAGCAAAAACGATGAGACAAGTTGGTCGTTAACTACAAACAGAATGGTCATAAAAGCTGATACGATAATCATTCACATTGTTCCGTGTCTCAAGTTTTCGCGGTAAAATGTTGAATACTATCATACGAATGTGTAAGAAAAATAAAAATCATAAGGACTGTTAGAAACACAACACTTCATCTTTGATTGATTAGACAGAGATATCATCAAGTATTGATAATATCTTTATCACCATTTTCTTTTATCTTCATTCATCTTTTATCTTTATTCATAATTTTCGCCATCGCCATGGCACAATAGTCATCATATTCATAATGAAAATCACAATTCCTCCATCGTCTGCTTCTTTGTTTATTTTTGTGATTTTGTGAGCAGTTCAAATACAACTAGAAATAACGGGTAAAAAACAACAAAGAGTATGTGTTTGTGTCTGTGCAAGAACCTATTAACTTACCATTTTTGCGGGCTATATCCATGTATCAAAACGAAGTCTCCGACACGTGATAAAATTTGCATGTTTTTATTCCCTAATTTACAACCGCAGCAGTACGTTATCCCCATTAACACAGGTCTAAACACTAGTTGAAAGAATGAGAGATTGCATATGCATTGCGCAAGCACCCGTCGACAGTGGTTATCGTCGAATTTGCAATTCGTAACCCTGGTTTATATGACATCTTTATTGAAGAAACCGGGAACCAACTGAATCTCAGCATTCTGTGATGCAATCAGTTTTAAATGTTAAACTTTCAAAACCAATTTACGACCCCAGCTTGTGGAGCAGCATTGTGGAATTACATGTGATGTACTTTTTATCGCGAATAATCTTCGATGTAACTGTGGTTCGCTGCGCGTCACTGCGTAATGATTCGTTAATCGGCGCTGCTCCCGATGTAGCCTGGTTTCCGGCCCGCTGTGCAGCCATTGAAGTTTGGATGCCCCACTTCGTCACGGATCGTCAAAATGCCACCCAGACGCGGGGAAACGTAACAGAGTTGACGCAGTCATGGCCGCCATAATGCACCTCAGCGTACATCGCGGCCTGTTGACACTTCGACAATGAGTAATTAAAATGTGAGTGGTATTAAAGTCCCCCCCCCCTTGTTTCGCCATTGAATATTGCGATAATCAGCGAATGCTTCTAATTGTTAAGTGTGTAGCTCCGCTCTGTTTAATGCATGTGCGTAAAGTGTCATTCCGGATTGGCCTGTGCAGTCCGCACAGGGTAATCAGGGACGACACTTTCCGCTTGTATTGGACTTCTTCGCAAAAATCCAGTTTATGCGGAAAGTGTCGTCCCGGATTAGCATGTACGGACTACACAGGCTAATCTGGTACGACAATTTACACATATACATTAAGCCCCGTTTTCCAAGAGCGAGGGCTCGAATGCATCGAATGATTTAGATTTTTATTAACTCTTGATGGAGTTTAAGTGTGGCACCATGGTTCCTTCCTTTGATATCCAATGTACATGTACATCGATGTGTACCTTTGAAAAGACACTGTCCACTGAAGGATGATGCATTAATTTCATTTTCGGCATTTTCTTACCAGATTTTAGCTCCGCAACAATTTTGTAACAATGCGAATAATTCATTTCATTTTCGACACTTTCTTATTAACATTTGTCTTCGCAACAATGATGTAACAATCCGAATAGTGCCACCTGTCTAAAAATAAATGGCGTAAACACATTATCATTATTTTTTAAGAATTTTCAAAGGTTTATACATGCACATACATGTGTTGATAGATAAATGCATTTAAATAAGCTTATTTGATATATTACGTCATTTGACGCCTACAGAGTTTTGAGCCATAGTGTAAATATTATGTAAATCTACTACTAAATCACTGAGTTCTACATTTTAATTACCGTACTTTACACGCTGAAATAGAAGGAACGAATGACTGGAATGCCAACACAAATGAAATAAAATAACCAGTTCAAAATGGCCACCGCCCGTGCCACGCAATAAATCACATATAAATGAGCTGAGGGGATAATGAGAGGGCTTTGTTATGCCGTTTCTGTCAATCGCACGGAAATCTTATCTAGTTATCGTAATTATCATGATCCTTCAGCGCAAACGTTTATGATCCGGTACAGACAGGTACGGGATTTATGACCGTTTATGAGCGTTTTACTTTTGGGTGGAGGTAAGACTGTGCTGTTGTCAATAGCATAATTAAATTGGTCACGCAAATTTATCATTCTATAAAGACAATGTAAATACTCTTTTACACTTACGCGGTTATTGCGGTTTAATGTCTTGCCATTCCAATTCCCACAAATAAATAGCCTACATGAACAGTTATTTGTAAAATTAATCAAATAATAAATAAAACAGTACAATTAACGTGTAAACAAATACACAATCCGTACACATTTAGAATCAAACAACCCGAAAAAAAGAGAATAAGAGCGCACGCCTGTACACAAGAAATGTGAGACAAACAGAATAAAAAATAACAACAATTACAAAGTTACAATAAACTTATAATTAAAATAACAAAGCTACATTTGTTAATAATTATTGTTTTAAAAAACAACACCAGAAACAATACGGTTGCGCATGATTCTGATTTAAAAAGTCAAACGTAACACAAGCAATATGCTGTTGACGGAATAGATACCAAAGGATCATAAAATCCTTCAATAGCTAGGTTTCTGAAACGACACCCTGCTACATCAAACTACTCAAAGGTAACCTAATCAACTCATCAGGCAAGCCTGTCAACCAGAAGCGCAGATTAAAACAAATTCCGTCGAACAAAAGCTAACTATTGCAATTATCCATAACATGTCATTTTTTAATCACTGATACTTATACAAATCATCTCCTTTACCGATAAACGTCGACAAATTTCATAATTATGACATCCATTACAGACGATTTGACTCGGCGTTATTCCACCCTTAATTGGAGCTTTCATACGTAGTTTGCAAGCGCCATTGGTGAAAGGAGAATACCCGACCGGCAGGTTATTTTACGATAATTACAGAGCGTTCAGAAGTTTCGCTCGTTGTCATCGGTCCTTATCTGATTATGACTACCTTACATGCTTGTCTTCGAGTCATTATTGAAAACTGTCCTTCAATAATAATTATGAAAAATGTATCATCGCTTTAGAAATTTATCAAACTTTGGATTCGCATCTCACTGGGATGGGTATGTACATTTCCGCCTACGTTTATTTTGTTGCGTATACAGATGAGATTTTCAATGGTTAATGTCAGTTAACTTATAGGTTCATAAAACAAACGTTCATAATTCGGTGTCTAAAAAAACGTCCCCTGTTTCTATCAACGTATTGTTGTAACTAAATACGTCACGACTCCATCCTATGTCGCTATTTCCAATCCACCGCAATATATACATCGCCGTACAACGCCTACTGCACCAGTGCTATTAACACAGAAAAGAGTATAGACGCTCCCAATAACCATATTCTATTTTCAATAAAGATACATGTTTTTCAAACAAACGCATCATGTGTTGTTAGTTAAACAGTTATCACATCAAAACGGTTTTTGTTACTATGAGATTCCATGTGGCGCCGGATTGAAGTGTTCCTTTTTGTTGATGAAAGAGTTTGTCTGTTTGCGAATAGTAGGAGAAATTATTGTAACACAAACTTGTTTAACCAAAGCAGTTATTCTATCAATGTCGTAATTTACTAAAATTATTTTTATAATTAAAGATTGTCAGTTATTATGCTCATGTCAATATTTTCTGAATTATTCTTATTATTCTCATCGGCAATAACTGTATTAAACCAGATGTGTTTGGCATTGCTTGCACCTGATTGGCTCATATGTTGAAGTATTGCGTGCTTTGCCATTTTCACTCAAACAAACATTGCATATCGTGTGTTTCTGGTTGGAAACACGCCTGTCATCAAATAACGTTATGGTCTGGCTGTTAAAAAACCTCGCCGTCATACAATTTGAGGTTCCAAGTGTAACATGTACAAGGAATTCAATCATTTTAACTGGAGGTTGCATATCACCTCTATATTGGCCCCATATTATTCCTATTAACGTGTTCCTCTTGATAAACTTAGTAATCAAATTCTTGTTAAATAATTTAGCAATATGGTGTCCGAGCCAACACCCTTACGTTTCATGCGTGATTCACCCCTGAGACGTTCATAGCCATCGAACGTCTTTGGCAACGATTTCAGAGGTATTCAAGGAGGTAGTCTTACATATTTAGATGTTGGCACAAACTGCAAGAGAAATTGTCCTTTATTAAAGAGTTTGCAAATGTATTTCAATAACTTGAGATATTTGCAAAAATAAAGTTATTAACGGTGTGTTTACATTCTGTCCAGCCCTTGTGCAAATCCATGTGAACCCCGTTGATCCTGCACCATTCAGTTCGACTAAACAATGAACGTTTGGGCGTTTGCACCGAGTTCAGACAAGATTTATAATTCTCCTTATTATAGAGAGCACGTATTGCAGATTATAATCGTCGCCCACTGATACAAACCACGAGACCGGTGGTCCCCGTCGTAATTTGATTTAAGTTTGCAGACAAGGAGACTGTATTAAAATAAAATGCCCTCATAAAAATCCAGATACAAGATTAAGTAACTTGAAAAACTGCACTACAGTTTGACATGGCCCGATGTTGTTTCCAATTAAACACTCCCGATAAGAAATGCCGACATGCTTGTTACTGTAATCAGAGCGCTCATCGCCCGATTATCGCGGTAATAATTCCGGGGAACCGTGTTTGATTGCAAAATTTAAAGAATATCTACAAACAAATCATTGATATACATGTATGCTCACGTCAAAGTTTTTATGTTAATACTTTGTTGTGATGTGTCTGATGTGATTAATTTTTGAAAGATTGATTTTTTGTTTCATATTTTGCATATTTTGTATTATCAACGACGACTTTGTCGTCGTCCACGTCGTCGGAATTGATATGGATGTTATTATGACATTTAACTGTATAGTTCATTTTTTCCCCTTGTACGTTGGTATGAATGTTTCAAAATATATTCTTGTGTTATGTTACTGAAGACCACATTGTAAAAAAGAAATTATTTCTTAATGTGAATTCTTCATTAAATAAAGTAATTATTATTATTATTATTATTATTATTATTATTATTATTATTATTATTATTATTATTATTATTATTATTATTATTATTATTATTATTAT
>VMBQ01006432.1:0-18962 GCA_007657795.1 Dreissena rostriformis | reverse complement strand
TTTTTTTTTTTTTTTTTTGTATATTGTTTTGATGCTTTTGTTTCCGCTGTCTATTGACGTTTGACATTTCGTTGTTTGTAGATTCGATGCGCTAAATATCAGCATTATGAATGAATTATTGAATGTCCAAATGTCATCTGTTGGAATTATTTAGTTGAAAAGTGTTAAGCTGTGAAATTTGAAAATCTGATATTTTTGTGTCTGCACGAGAGAGAATTATGTGGCTGTGATGGCGCACGTGAAAAGTGTTTCCGGAACTACAACGATGCTTCTTGCACGTGGATTACTTTATCTGTGTATTCTTGGATTATATGTCCTTCATCCCGTAAAAGGTGTGTATGCATTTGTTTTTATATAATAATATATTATAGATGTATACGATAGTTATACATATAGCCCCAATTTTCACTTTTAGAACCAATGTACAGGACCATGCATCAATGAATTGTTGAGTGAATCAGTCAAATTCATCAATCAATCAATCAATGGTCATAAATACTATATTTATAAATAAAATAAATAAGAACAACAAAAATAACAATAATCCGTTGTGTGGTCATTCACTATCAATCAATCGATCGATCGATCAATCAATCAGTCAGTCAATCAATGAATTAATCAATAAATCAATCAATCAATCAATCGGTCAGTTAGTCAACAAGAATCTAAAAGGATTCAAAGGAAAAGATAATGCGTGCACCGAGTTAAGCATGCGTGTGCTATAATAAGAGTGTGAAGGTAACAGTTACAAGCAAGAGGTAACATTCTACCCCCGGATTCTACCACTCATAGTTATATTTGAATGAATAAAAAGTAAAGCCCCGCTCCGGGAAAACGGGGTTTATTTCATGTGCATCAAGTGTTGTCCCAGATTAGCCTGTGTGGACTGCACAGGCTAATCAGGGGTAACACTTTTCGCCTAAACTTGATTTTGGCTGAGAAGGGACTTATTTAAAAAGAAAAATACCATAAAAGCGGTAAATGTCATCCCTGATTAGCCTCAGCCTCAGGGGACTGCACAGGCTTATCTGTGGCGACACTTAAAGCACATGCATTAAGCCCGATTTTCCCAGAGCAACGCTTAAAACTCAAAAATAATATCATTACTTCACATAACTAGTTCAATATTTCATTAAGATGTCCAGACCAGTGACCAGGTTTCGTGTGACTTATATCATGTTCGCTCTAACACCTGTGGTTTACAACTTTAACGAAACCTGATATTTAACTGTTTAATTGTTTTAAGGGTGGCGATCAGATAATTACCAAACTCTTCAAGTGTTTGTCAATATTTACAGGTACCCTTTGTTTTGGGGTTCAAAAGCGGGGTAGAATTTTCAATTTAAGGAAGTAAAGTTGTTTATGATCGAAAAGTCTAGGTTATTCTCGTGTATTTTGGTCGTTTTTTGCAGTTTGTATCTAACTGTCTAGCAAGTATATCTTAGTTGAAAGATATTTCTTATGATTATTCAATGATTTTAACGCTCCGTTTTGCTCTATGTGACATATCTACCTGGTTGTAATGGCCATCAATGGCATAATAGCATTTGATGTGTTTAGGCCGACGTAAGTGCATGCTAATATGTATGATAATTAAGTAGTAATGTGTCAGCAAAAAAAGCAATAATTTGTCATCATAAATAAACAGCAAATACATACAATGTCAGTTTGACTGAGCAGCAGACTTACGTTCAAATGTTAACACAGGCACATATTTTCTTTTCGATTATCCCCTTAGTAGCCTAGGATATATAATTATGTTGATTTTAGCACTGTTAATTTCATAAATATAATTAATAATCTTATAAATATATAGGGTTGGGTTCCCTGAAACACAAGCTTTTTTTTCAAGGATTTATCATATGGCTAAGGATAGATGTGAGGACTTCTCTAAAGCTATATCGGTTAACCTTTCAAGTTTCTCTGTACATTTTAATGCATACAGTGGCTGTGCACTGTTACTCAGAATGTACATAACTAGGTTCAGTTGTTGGTTCAATAGGTACCCATCAGCATCTAGTGGCTCAGTTTAGCTTGTGTGGTGGTCATCCTACCAAATAAATGGGGTTTTCTCTGGGTACTTTGGTTCCACACCAATCAGGGCCTTTTCCAGCCACTTTGGGAAAAGGACTCTGGTCAAATTGCTTTCATTTTAAACCAATAAAATGGAAAATTTGGGAATTTTTTATGAACAAAATGGACCAAATTGGGATTTTTTTTATGAACAAAATATTGACACATCAGGCCTATAATTCAAATTATGATACAACAGTAATATAAATTATAGTTATTTACTTTGTAATATGAAATAAAATTGAGATATAATAATCATTTAATTTTTTATTTTATTTTTTAGAAATTGGGATTTTTTTTGTACAATTTTGGTTTGGGATCCGGTCCGTTTGCGTTGGAATCGGGTTCGTTTTACGGACTTTTTTAAGAAGCAAAAAAAAGCCCTGCCAATATACCGCCTCCCATTGCACAAGACCTACATAAAATAAAAAGAGTAAATTATTAAAAGCTAAAAGTTAGAGATGTGATTTAAACATTCATCCCATTAATCAATTATTTGGAATCTGGAAATACATGCGGGGCTTGATTTAAATTAATGCAGTTTTTGGCAACGAAATTAAGACACTTCAAAATAATAGACATGTATGCAGTGATTTTTTTACCTGCGAGTCCCGTGTCCTGGACTCACAAAAACCTCTGAGAATGCAAAGTTTTGAATTATGCGAGTCCCAAAAATGCATTGAAATTTCTACAAAAATTAATATAGTTTAATATTTGGACACGTTCTTTCAATTCGGGGACTCACAGATTTGCACGTTATTGAGTCCCAGGACTCAGATGAGAATTTTTTTTTAAATATCACTGTGTATGTATAATATCTGTGAAATTAAGACACATGGAAAATTTCAAATAATCTAAAAACCACCTTTTTCACTATTTTATGAAATTCATTTTGAACATTTCATTTGTACATTTTAATACCAGTTACAATCATATAGATATACTCATACATAAATGCAGTGAATTGCTCTTCAGCTGAAATTCCCCAATATTCCAAGCATGTAAAGATTATATGGATGGGTTAACGCGCAAGACATGTTTTTTGTATGTGATTTGTACATTTTGATACCAACAGTCCAACTTAACAATCATATTCTGATAAATAATGATGTAAGCAGCCCATTGCTTTTACATCTATGAAATTCCCCAATATTCCAACTGTGCATATATATATATATATACACATGTAAAAATTACTTACATGGATGGGTAACAAAGCGCGCTAGACATGTTCGTTGTTACTAATGTATGTAATATGATTTTGTGGCGATGATCTATCTTGTAACATGCCCGGATGGATCAGCTCGGCGACAGCAAGCCTGTTAACCCATGTAGATCTGCACACAGTCCCCTCGGGGCAAATGTTTTTTAGAATGCAACGAGGCCTCAGTATAACCGGTATGTCTATCGTAAAGATCTTTTGCTACATTGACTGATCAAGAAGTATTTTAATGTGAAAGTAGACGGATTGCTGGTTAAATGTTAATTACCAGTACTTCATTTGTTTACGGTAAACTGAAGTTATAAATTAATCTGATGAAAAGCTTGTTTTTAAGCAGTCTTGTGGTACTTCGCGGAACCTTTGTGTTGAGTTATTCCTTTAAAAAAAAATTGACTGATGTTTTACGCAATTGTTATACGCAAACATATCTTCAACTTGAACATGCAGCTTTTAGTATGATGACTTTCAGAGTATTTCCAGCCAAGTTATATCAATGGGGGTCTTGCCTTTTTTAAACATAGCTCAAAATGTTGAGATATATTTATTTTCAGACTTTACTTGAGGTTTAATGTTTTAAAGAATAATTTCATACAGTGCAAAATTAATATTATTTGCAGCATTACACTTTTACGGTGGAATTATTCTCATAATGATATACGGGCATCTTGCAGAATTCTTGAAATCCCCGGTGAGTCTAGAATTTGCTTTTTGATTCAATAATAATCCCCAAAACACGCCAATCACAAATAAAATTATATTCAGTTCTTAGCTAAGAATATTAATTGTTCAGGTGAATAAACCCTTTGACGTAATTCACAGAACCAGGGAAAGTGGTAATATTGGAAATGTTACAGAATCACCAGTCCTTTGATCCATTTACACTTAAATGCTAAATTAACCGATAAATGATGCTAAGTTTAATTGGAAAAATGCAACTTGATGGAAAGACAGGAAATCCTCGTAGCACAGGCAGAATTGCCCATTATTAACTCTCGAAATGATAAATTATATTATTGCGTAACTTATTGCCTGGTAAGAAATTTTGAAGACTTAAGGAATTATTTTTTATGGAAAACATCTTCATGGTGTCTAAAATGTGTTTGATTACATGAACATTAGTTATGTTTCTAATGTTTTCTTCTTATGTCGGTAGATTAACATTTTCTGTAAGGGTTGATACGTTAATCATTCCATGGGATCAACTTTTGTGTGAGAAATGTGAGAAATATGAAGAATATTTTGCCAGGACTTTGTTAAAGAATGTTAATTTCTTATACAACACATTCAACAATGAATTTAGCGGTCATAACATTAGAAATCCAATTTGCTTTTAAATCCGATATGTTGTAAATTTGAGCTTCTTTTGCCGCAAGAAAATCTTTAAAATCTGTCATTGATTCAAACTACTGGTAGCTTAAATTTGCTGGATGTTAATGGCAGCGGATATAGCTATTATAATAATAACAGTTTGTCCATTTAGTTAGCCCAATTTCAAATATTGTAATTATAATTGGACAAAATATTTGTATAATAAATTACATTAAGACCAGCTTATATTATTATTAATAATAATGTAAAAAAACAATTTTTTTTTTGAAAGTATCATTTTGCGCAGGGCATAGCAAACATGAACACAATAGGCATATTGACAGTCTTGTGTCTGCGTGGAATACTTGGCTATGGAATCGTTAGATTTAAGGACAAAAGGATGTTTTGCAGACACAGAGAACAACATCGCCCTGTTTCAGATATAATTGTTTGTCTGAATTTCAACAGAAATTTATCTGTTAACATGGTATCCGATAGGAAAATTGGTATCCCATAGGAAAATGTTGAGAAAAGTATTCCAAAATTTCTTTGATTGGAAAATATCTGATATTATAAGGGACATGATTTCTTCTAAGGAGTAATTTGTAGTTTATATTGGATGGTATACTTTACTGTTTACATCTTAAACATTTTTTATTTTTTTTAACTGCATTACATCTAATAGGGTCTTTAAGACATCTAATCAAATTCCAGTGTAAGATTAGACTTGAAAATGATTTATCATTAATTATATTTCCCAGAGTAGATGCACATCAAAAATACATAATCATAATGTCTTGAGAGAAAAAAAATGATGAAAATAGCAGGTCTGTTAGGAAAACTCATTACGGTTGTTGGCTTATAAATTAACACTTACGAGAAGGTTGTATAATGTTTTTTATGACGGCAATTTATTAGCATGGGTAACAATATTCATAAGCAGTCATCCAGGGAGCCAAATTTTTGTTCCGAAGAAAGCTTCTGGGCGATTCAGACAGGGTTCCACGCGAACAGTTCACTGCAAGACAAGACAAACGTGACATGGTTTTATAATTAGCTAAAGTATTCATTTCAATATCGCACAGTGGGCGTTCTGTGAAAGTGTTTAAACATATTATACTTGGTCTGTGATTGGGGCAGTTTATGAATGAAAAGTTTTGTACACACGCCAAAAATGTAACAATGAGTAACACAAAATTATGATCGAAATCCAATGTAAGTGATTATCATTAAGTGTATTTGGTATTATAATATGCAATATGTAATAATATTTAAATATTTTAATTATTTTATTACATCATTTACATGAATTAGATACTTGTCGAGTTTATTATATTTTATTATTGCAGTTTCCTGTAGTATCATATTTTGTAATGGTCTAGATAATAGTTAATAAATTAACAGAAATGGGTCTTGTTTGAATAAATAAAAGTAAACTATAAATATTATATTGGGGTAACCACGGAGCGTATATTCATTCCTTTCTTACTTTCATTTTTAAACCATTTCATTTTTAAACCATTTTTTTTCTATCGTATACAGAATTCTATTCTCCTAAGCAAGATATAATTTTTAAAACTGAACTCCAAATATAAACGCTACAAATCGGTATAAAGTACGAACATGTCAACCGTAAATCTATAGATTCTAAAACTCCAAAACGGTATGATATTGGCAAAAGTTAAAGTTATAACTCGCGGGGCTTCCCAAATCAGAAGAAAAACTTAATATATATTTATATATCTAAAAACTAAGTAACGTAGGCTTTCTAATGATATATAATTTGTCAAAATCGGCCGAGAAATGAAATTATAATTAAAAAAAAAGACGTGAGTGGGTACATCAAAATGTATAACCTCGGCGCTTCGATGTACGCTAATTATAAAAGATCGTTAGGCCGCGATGCCCGTATGTAAATTCCGGTCACGTGACTCAGTTTCGAATAGATATTTGCTGTACGGTCCCGTTTCTTATCTGTGTCATCTAGAGTCCGTGGGGTAACGGTTAATCCATGGTAATTAGCCTGTCCAATTGCTTTATAAAATGTTGTCACTATCTACTAATTATTATATTGACCTAGTTGACTTCCATAAAATAAATAAATTGCTGCTTTGTTTTTTCCACATAGAGAAATCAGTCTGCCTAATTGCATGATAAAATTGTGTCCCAGTCCCCTAATTAATTATTGGATAATGTCTGACTGTCCTGTCTAAAACAGGAGGAATTGTATCTGTCATCATGCCTCCAACTTAACTTATGCAACTTAGAAAAGGGATGGCCCTTTAGGGAGCACAAATGGCCCCTTTAGAGTCCAACGTTTATTTTAATTAGTTGATATGGCAGATTTTACTGGAAAACACTGGTGTATTATAAATTTTGTAAATTCAATTTTCTTGCTGAGGAAAGATATGTTATAATTTTTGCAGTGTGACGTGTTTGATTTTTTTTATCAGTTCATAAAACTTTTTGAAAATGGAAAGTGCTTATTTTATGTTATGTACATTTGAAATAATTCAATAAACATGGAAATGATAAAATATTGATAAAGAAACCCAATTCAATTTAAACCATTCAAGGAACTTGTGTTTTGTATAAAATCTTTCTTAATTCAAATGATTTGTTACAAGTAAGTGTAGAGATAATGCATTTGTTTTCAGATTGAGATTTGTAGATTAATATTTAATGAACTAATTTAATTATACATTTTACTCTTCATATTAATTGCAGGCGTTCAGCCACTATAAACATTACAAATATGGAATCCTTAGAAATTAGCCTTATTGGCTCAATGTGCTTGATTTAATATATCAGATGATATTTTCTCTTAATACCAATGCGCAAAGGTGTTATTTCAGACATTGCTGTAGCAATTGTCTGCTCGGTTTCCATGATTTAAAAATATTGAATTGTCTCCCTTTCAACATAATTTTCCAAGCAAGTACACACTGCGTCTCACGGTAGATATTTGGCACATTTTGCTTAATCATTACTTTTTGATTTGGATACTTTATAAGGATACTTTATAGTACGCCCGAAAGACATAAAATATATAATTTTTAGGACACTGGCAATTTTTTTAAGATAAGACTTTAATTGAAAATCTACCTTTGCCAAGTCCTGAAGATGAGAATAAATGTGACAGCGGATTTTCTGGGGTCAATTTTCATGTCAAATTATAAACTTAACTCCCTGTCTGCACAGATTTATTATAATGGGTGGCTTTTATCTCTGAAAGAACAAAATAATAATTTGAAGATCGTGATGACCGAACACTGGTTCAAAGATTGCTGTTTGTTTCTGTCCCACTTTTGTGATGGGTTTGTATATATGGGCCGCGCTCTGTGAAAAGGGGGTTCAATGCATGAGCGTAAAGTGTCATCCCAGATTAGCCTGTGCAGTCCACACAGGCTAATCAGGGACGACACTTTCTGCCTTAACTGGATTTTTGCTAAGAAAAGACTTTCTTTAATTAAACGAAAAATATTATAACAGCGGTAAGTGTCGACCCTGATTAGCCTGTGCAGAATGCACAGGCTAATCTGAGACAACACTTGACGCACATGCATTAAATCCCCTTTCCACAGAGCGAGGCTCAACATTTTTAAAAATTATACATCTCAATTGTTGTGATATTATATACAATGTGAAGGCAAACAATCATTGTATTGTTTCATTCAATCAGCTTTTTATTTTCATGATTTCTTCTTTATTGTACAAGTTTCAGCAAATTTTAGGGACTTTCAAGCAGTTGTTTAATGCAGTTTGAAATCTGAATAATTTGAGTGATGGAGTGACAAAAAAATGGAGGCGACAGCATTAATGTATCAGTAATAACAGTAACAAGGAGATTAATATTTATTTCTTGGCTTCATAAATTAAGAGCTTGTAAAATTTGCATGATGATTTAGCTGGATAATGACCCAATTTTGTTGTTGTTATAATTGATTTCTTTGCATATTTTAGTGTCATGTGCTGATTTATCACAGTATTTGCATATTGCGACAGAAAAAACTTACGCCTCTTGACAAATTGTGTTTATTGTTCTGTTTTGAAATTGTTGTAAGAAGTTTTCATACAGAAATGGCTTATGTTTTTGTTTGTTTTAGGTATAACGCTGGTAACAATGTATTAGACTATTTAGTTGGGTTTTTGTTGTTTAAGTTGTTGCTTGTTTAATGTAATGAAAGGCTAATTCTCAAAATTGTGCAGATCTGAATGATGGCATTTTCATTTCAACCTGTCCCACTGATAAATACAAATAATGAAGATAAAAATCCATGGGTTACATAATGCCTTAAAAATTGCTCGTTTCAACTAAGAGTTCTAAATTTCCCCATCCTAGACGAAATCGCCAACAGCACACAAAACCTTGCGATAGCTAGCAACGCTAACGTTTGAGTTACATTGTAAGGCAGGCAAAGATGTTATCAGTCTCCATTTATGGAGATAGAGTAATCTTTTGGAAAGTTTGTCTGCTGATAAAACACCCGGATTTACATTGTTGCTGTGCCCAGAGGTTACATAACACTCTGTAATGGCACCCAGTGCACACCTGGTTCAAAGCTTACACCCAACAGTAATTGAGCAACGGAATAGTTTGTTATGAGTACTGTTGCTATTCCAGCATTGAATGTAATTATTGAATAGTTTAGATTTCTTGTGAGTGTTCAGCATTTTTTCCACACATTTGGGAATTGTAATGATATCATTTGATTTTGGAATTATAGTTTTTATGAAAAAAAATGCTCGTATGAAGAACTTTCATAGTGTATGTTAAAAAAAAACACACTTCATGATACAGATTTTAAATATCTTATGAGATGATTTATTGGTCAGCTTGTAACACTGATAAAAAATGGACATCAACATTTGGTACTACCCTTAAACATTGTTTTAAAACAAAACACACAACTACAATTTATATTTCAAAAAGAGATGAAAATATCTGAACAACCCAGTAAAATGTCCTGTATTGGAGTCATTTTTAGGTAATTTGAAACAGGCATTTTTTATACATCTTATTTGTTTCTACTAATTCACTGGGCACGGGTACTATCCAATGTGGGAAAAATGAAATAGCAGACTCCTTTTTATTTAAAATGTGCCATTGTTCATGTTGTAAAATCAATGTTGTTCAAAGATAAGTGATGAAATGATGCACAATTATGTTGTTAACAAAATTGTTTGATTAACATCTCAGCAAAAAGCAATTATGACAACCTTTCAAACTACCTTTCATGGTTTTGTTCACTTTGTAACGCAGAGATAGATACATTTATTTCTACTGTACAAATTGCTTTGCAGAATCACCTCCCTTGCAAGACAAAATAATTTTGGAGTTACTTCCCTTGCACTGTTTATTGTGCAAATAACTGCCTATTAAATGAACACTTCCTCTGGCAAATATGTGTGTATTTCTGGGGAATATATGGGTTGACCTGAATTTATCCATCAATTTGGACAGATGAACTGTTATGCTGATTGCTCATAAACTGTTACACTAGGTTTGAATATTGCATGATGTGACAACACTTGTTCATCTAGTTGTGTCAAATAATATGAAGACAAAGCAGTTTTATTTTTCCCTAGACTGAATACATATGAGCCTCACTCTGTGAAAAGGGGGTTAAATGCATGTGCGTAAAGTGTCGTCCCAGATAAGCCTGTCCAGGCTAATCACGGACGACACTTTCCGCTTTTATGATATTTTTAGTTTGCAGAAAGTCTCTTCCAGGCAAAAATCCAGTTAAGGCGGAAAATCTCGTCCCTGATTAGCCTGTTCGGACTGCACAGGCTAATCTGCGACAACATTTAACACACATGCATTAAACCACATTTTCACAGAGAGATGCTCATATATCAGGTATGCAATTTTAGATGAATAATGAAATTATTTTGCGTAAACATGATTATGTTGAACTTTTTTTTTTTCCAAAAATCCCTGTAGTTTTAATGGAACTGGGCAATTTAGTTCTGTTCATGTTTGATTCTAGTCGTGTAATGAAAAGAAAACTAGCTTGTTTAAAACAATACTTTAAACCCGAATGTTATTGAACCAATTTTGAGGCAGTTTCTTGAGTAGAACCAGTTACAGGGCCTATATATTCCAGTCAAGAGTTGTTTGCTAGGAAAGACTTTTCTGGGAAAGGGGAAGCATAGATTTACCAGTAACAAATTTCAAGATTGTAAGATTATAACTTGTTATTTTTTTCACAGACAAGTGACTGGCGGGTTTACATTTAAAAAGCTAGCTGTTTGTTTTGAATTCAATTAAAGTCCAATTTTGAAAGATCACAGAAGGACCCTGAGCATTCTAGAATCAATCTAGTTGCAATAATGTAACTCTGGACTCCGTTAACACTACGTTTAGANCTAAGTCTTACTGAAAATGCTACAAAATAATTTTTTCATAATTGTTTTTTGAGATTTATGAAAATTAACATTACTTGATTGGTTTATTTAACCTGGTAAGGACTCTGAGCAAGTGCAGAATATATACTTACTTATAATGACTTAGCAGCTTTAATGCTCCCTACCCTTTGAATTTCAATGACATAGCAGCTTATATGCTCCCTACCCTTTGGAATTTCAATGACATAGCAGCTTTAATGCTCCCTACCCTTTGGAATTTCAATGACATAGAAGCTTTAATGTTCTCGTGCTTCGTATTTTCAATGACATAGCAGCTTTAATGCTCCCTACCCTTTGGAATTTCAATGACATAGCAGCTTTAATGTTCTCGTGCTTCGTATTTTCAATGACATAGTAGCTTTAATGCTCCCCAGCCGACGGGAAATATTAACCGCCAAACATTGTTCTATGTTGTGTTGCAAGATAAAACTCAGAAATGACAAACTATGATTAATGGCCTGTAGTTGATGTGATAATGTATCAAGTAATGATTAAATAATTAAATATGACAGCCCAAAAAAACATCTTTTGAACTTGTTCAGAGTATCAGATACAGTTCTGTTTTAAGTTACTGTAAATGAAATTGCATAGCTGGCCGCAAGTTGAAGAAGGCATAATGAGCCTCACTCTGTGAAAACATAGTTTGATGCAATTGTGTGAAGTGTTGTCCCAGATTAGCCTGTGCAGTCTGAATAGGCTAATCAGGGACCACACTCGCCACTTTTATTGTATTTTTCGTTTCTTGACAAAAATCCAGTTTAGGTGGAAAGTGTGCGGACTGCACAGGCTAATCTGGGACGACACTTTACGCACATGCATTAAAAGCCCTTTTGAAAAAGCGAGGCTCTTATCTTATAAACAGGTCAACTTACTCAATTTATTTTCTTGTTACTTTTCAAGATTTTTTATGTTTATCAGGCATCACAACAAAGATGCACCGTTGTAAAAGGAGCGATGTGTCTTTATTAAACTTGTCTGTTGTATTTTGAATGTATTACAATCAAATTAATTATTAAGTACATTACTGATAGAAAGAAGAAGCAAGATCAATTAACGTAAACTGTAATAATTTTCATGTTTCGTTCCTTCGTTTTCCCATTTCTATTCCTATCCGGATTGACTTTCATGAAATTATTCATGTCTTCAAAACACAGAGGAAATTGACTGCAATAAATGCATGCACATTTAGCATCACCAACTCTTGGCAATTTCTTAGAAGTCCCATAATAAAGTCATAAATGGCACTGCAGTGGTCACTTCTCATTCCTAAGAAGGACATTATCATGCAGCCATGGGCTATAAAACTGCAATGCCTTCTGGTTATGGTGAATAATACACTGGGGACCGTGCTGGTTCCTTTTGACCAATATTGTTCATTAGATATTATAGGGAGATGTGGTGCGGGGAGGGGATTGCTGGGCTTGTCTCAACACTGGAAAACTCCAGAAGAAGTTGAAAAGAAAATTTGATGTACATGTATTATGAAATTCATAAGATCATAATAAAACTTTTGTCAATGGCTGCGAGTCGAATTTTAGGACAAGCATACTAAACATGCAGCTGGTTTTGATCACAAGTTTGGTGAAAATAAACGCAATATAAATAAAAGTAAGGGGCAGTCATTAGAACAAAGTTTTTTTTTTCGTTTCATATATATTGTCACATAAATTGAAAAATTAAGGCCCCAGAAAAAAGGTAAAACGGTCCACTTATTTTGTGGCTGCTTGCCCCTGGGCCCATCTCAGCCATAAAATCACTTTTTTTTATTTCTCTCAGAATTTAAAAGAGTATAACATAGTAAGCAAAATGTACAAATCACACAACCTTCCACACCTAATTCATTCTTTATTTTGCTTCAACACTCAACTAAATGAACTGTCATAATTATGAAATCAATGAAATAATCCACACCCATCAGGGGCTACAACCCTAGAGAATGCAGGCTGGGCCTCTCACAGTTATTATTTGGTAAATTGAAACTAGCCAGGGACCTGGCAATTTCATCAGCATCCGGCTGTTGTTTTAATTAACAGTAACCATAAAATATGAAAGGGCTGAATGGTTTTATGGGCCCATTGGCAATTGCTGGGAATATTTATTGGGTGAATGGGTGTCCATTACTTGCCTAGGAGCTAATGGGCAGTTTCGACAAATTGATTCAATGGACTTGTGTCAATTGTAACACTTTTTTGGAACACATTTTCCACAGTTTTCATGTTCGGGTCGAAGTCATATGTTTAACATAAACAAAAGCAGATGGTTGGAGCTCTCCACTAAAGTGGAGGTTAATTTCATGTTTCATGCGGTTTTTGCAAATGTAATAATGACTTATTCCGGAAACAGCATGGTACATTGTTCCTCATGGAATTATTGCTTTGTTTAGTTTGGTGTTATTTAAAAATAAACTTGTTCCCTGAATATTTGATAAATGATTTGTTAATTTTTAAGTAAAACAGGTAAATAAACTCAACCCCTATAAGGCCTATATCATCAAATGGCAAAATTAATGAGCATTAAAACAATATATAAATATATCTTTTGCAAAGCTGTACTCCACTATGTACAGTTATGTTATAAACATCAAAGATTGTACTGTAACAAATTAATTTATGATGATCAAAGCTCCTCTGTTCAATGAAAATTACTGAGATACATCATGTATACTTTGTTCACCATTCTTATACTTTGTTTACTTGTTTATTTTCAGGTAAGTTCCAGGCTCCATGCATTATAATGTCAAGGTCACTGAAATGTCAAGGTCACTGAAATGTCAAGGTCTCTGAATGTCGAAGGTACCTGAAATGGGTCAAGTTTTTATGGTAACTTCTGTATACGACTTTAAGCAAGGGTTTTTAATTAAATCTACTTTATTATAAATTGTGTATGCTTCAGAAAAACACAAAAACATTAAGACTGTTAAGTCACTTAAGTTACATTTACCATAAACTTTTTTATATTGATTAGTAATATAATTTAACTAAAAAAGAAATGTTGTAGTTAATTATATCATTCAACTTAAAAACAGGAAATGTTGCAGTATATATATAAATGATTTATAATTGATCTGTTCAACATTTTATTTATATGTTGAACATTTTCCTTTCCTAAAACATACGCAGAAATAATCATCTCTGAAACATATTGATTTCAACATCTCCACTGTATTATGGAGTTGTTGTGTGAAGTTATTTTTCTTTTCAAATGCAATTATNTAAATAATGCATGCTTAAAGGAAATTGTGCGTCTTTTTAACTGAATTGTTCTTGTCTTTCAATCAATTGAACGCAGATGTTCAAATCATTTTTTTGCTGCATTTTGCATATTTAATTCTGGTTCAACATTCTACGTTTTAGTGACTGCTGATAAAGATTTGTTATTTCTGCATTTATATCTGGCAGTTTAGCCCTTCAAGCGCTGGAACCGAATTTTAAAGACCTTTGCAAACAGTTTGGATCCAGATTAGACGCCACAGAACGTGGCATCTCATCAGGATCCAAACTGTTTGCTATTCTGAAAGTATTCTTTGAAAAAAAATCGCAGAAAATTCTAATTTTAGAAATTAAGCAGACAACATTTAAGCAGGGTTAGTTTCAAGAGCAAACAAATAATGGTAAATAGTAGTTTTCAGTTGCATTCCCTAGGTTTTGCTAAATTACACATGCAAAACTTTTATGGACAGTTCATGAACAGTTCATGCACAACAAATTCATGAACTGTTATTGAACTCCGAAAATGGTAAATGAAATGTTCTTGAATTCATGAACCCTTTTTTGCAGCAGTATAACTTATATTGGTATCTTTAAAAGACACTGAAATATTATATATATATTAAGCTACCAGACTTTGTAATTAAGAACCAATTAGTTATATAACTAATATATAACTGTTGTGCTAAAATTTTAGAAAAAAAACAACAACATATGAGTTTTTCAGAGTTTGTTTGGATTCTTTTCATCTGATAGCAAGTTGCCCTGCTTTCATACAGCATGTAAATAATAAAATACATTCCAATCATGCACAAATGGTTAAAAATGGGGCAAACCCCTAAACAGGAGTCACATGCCTCACTTTCTAAGCCTCCCCCCCCCTCCCCAGATTAAGCATCAGTGAGGTAATTCTTCAATAACTGATTTGAAATGCTATCAGAAGTCCAACCAAATATTTGTTCACAACTTTAATGAACATTGAGAATAACTGGGTGTGATCTCCACCAAAGAGTGCCTGAAAGTTGCCCGTGATAAGGGGACAAATGATTTACTGCCAGATGAATACCTGATCAAATTAATTTAGTAATTATTTAGTGTTGAGCAAATTTCTCTGATTGTGTTCNAGAGAGAGCGGACAATATTCAATTACGAAATTGTCTTCCATCGAGAATTATTGGATAACATTCAATAGCAACTGATTGCGAAGGCAGCACAGTAAAACGCGAGGAAACAATCTCCGGAAAAAGCGAAAAGCGTTTCCGATAAAGTGTAAGAAATATCACTCCTAGTTGCCAGTATTCAGAACATGAGAATTTCTAGGTACTTTTGTGGACTGCGGCACTAAAAATGAGCTTTAAACTGGTGTTGACAGGCTTGAAAAGCTATTGAAAACTAAACCAGTCCTCAGAATCAGTTTTAAAACATGATACATGGTATCTCCTGGGAGGTCGTGAATAGGGCTTTTGTTGCAGGACAAGCAACTGTTTTATCTGTTGTTTTGAGCAAAAACTGATTTTGTTGAGTAGTTTGTGGTATAAAGATACAGCTTTTTTTGAATTCAGAATTTGATCAGGAGTTGTTATTTTATCCTCCAGACATTTTTTTCTGTGTTAAGTTGGTTTCACCTAATATTCCTTTCATTTCAGCCCACTCTTGAAATGCTTAATAGCATTGTTTTTTATTCTATGAATAAGCATTCTTTTCTTACAAAATTGTTAAATAACATTACTAGTAGATTTGCAATTTTCACTTAAATTTACGAATGGTCAGGTTTTGAGTTAAGAATATTGTTTATTTTATTACCCAAGTCATGTAAAATATCAAAATAAAAATTACCATCTTTCACAATTGTTTCTGTTGCTCATTCGTAATCAAAGTGCATGAATACTTTGAGTAAAATTTGCAAATGTAAGTTTGTAAAAGAAAACTAATTCATAGATATATTGAATTATTCAAAATTTGTTTAAGAAAGGGCTTGTGCGCAATAACCTGATCAGTGTTTTTTTTCACCATTTTGGGAATGGGGCCGGGCCCCTTTGGAATGGGAAAAATAGTGATTTTTGACTAAAATTGAGTTTCCGTCTGTAACAGATGTTTTTGCTTTTGTTCTTACCTTCTCTCTGCTAAATTCGCCTGTATCCTCAATTTTGTTTGTTTAGGTTTGAATTAACGTGTCGAATCATGAATATTAATTAGGTCGTTTTCGTACTTTGCCGTACTTAACCCCACAATAAAAATCGCTATATTGTTTGTTTTCAACCGATTTCAACCAGATTTTCAGTGATATTCTCAATAAAAACATGTTTTCTTACGATTCTGCCCATATATATATATATCCGCGGACTGTCAATTTAAAATTGAGGATAAAAGTGTTTTCAATATTATATGCGCCTAGGTTCGACTTATAGAGCTGTATTGAAGATAAACTAAATCTTGAAATCTATTTTTTTTTATTTTTTTTTAATTCTCAATTGGGAATTGTAAGGTCCCATTTAGGAAAAATATATACTTTTTTCCATTGGGAATGGGGCCGGATACCAGCCCCGATTTTGAAAAAAAACACTGCTTATCAACCCCTTATGGAGCAACACAAAGAAAACTTCATTTTAAAATTGTTGGATTTCCCTCTCCCCACTGTTCCATAAAACAACATTAAGTGGGTGTGAATAAAAAAATGTGATAAAGGCTGTACTGCATAATTCATAAAGTTCTCATGTAATTTCCTGTCAGTCATCCGAAAGGTTATTGACTGGGATCTGGGGAACATTTAATTTCAAAGCATATGGTCAAATGGTGACAATGTTGATGGGGGATGGATAAAGAAATCCTATGATAATTTGCCGAGCTAATTTAAAATGCATTCATCAATTCCACAGTGAGATCCTGTATCGGTGTCTGCCTAGAGTCATTGACACGAGATTTGGACAGCGTGTGCATTATTTAAGGGGCCGCCCCAGAATACATTAAGCCCTTGGCACTTTTTGTTACCCAGCTTTGTAATTTCCTCATTGAGGATGTAATTTTTATTGAATAATTAATATTAATGGTTGGGCGATGATTTATTGGTCTGTGGTTGTTTGTGTTGTGTTTTTTTCTACGTGTTCTTTAATAGCTGGGCAGAATGAGTGTTTTTGTTGTAAATACCAAATAACATGTTTGTCTAATAATTGAATACATGTGGTAATGTTATACCCAAATACTTTAAAAAAAAGTACACTATGTCAAAAATCAACATAATGAAGTAACAAATAACAGATTTTTTTGTGAGAATAAAATAGATATTTAACTGTATTATTTAAATGTATTTAATTTTGTCAAGAGATTTATAATTTCCACCGACTCAATAAAATAATAGAATCTGGTTTGTCCACTACTAATAATTGTTCAGAAAACCTTCACGCTAAATGAACTTTGTCGAATATAATGTCAATTGGTCATTTCAAGTAGAAAGTAGGTATAAGACCTGATAATCCCCTGCTATGACCCAGATTCTTGAAAAGTACAAGAAATTAATTTGAAGACTCTTGTTTTGCAAGCTTCTAGTCGAAAACTCGTGGCTTTCTGTAATCCCCATGTTGTCATCGCTTCTGCGTCAAGGCGAATACGCTTAAATTTGGAGAGTCCAAACAATGTTACTTCAAAGCGTGTTTGGCTTGACTGTTTGTTCTGTAATTAAGTTTGGATATTTACCTGGGACGATTTTTGGTCCCCAAGTAATTTTTTCAAGTTTCGCGGGGAAGGTTTATGTAACATGGCCATGATGCGATGATTGGTTTTAAATTGCCTTGTTTTAGAGACCTCTGACATTTTCTAAGAGGCTGTAAAAGCGCCTCGTTTTCTTTTTCTAAAAAAAAAGGTCAACATATTTGTAACTGATGGACATGTGTCCCTTTATTATAAGTATGTTTGACTCTTTTATCAAAGAACAAATCCAAGGCTTTTGGAATGCATTTATAGGGTTAGAAAGGCAGTCATCAAAACCTGTTTTGACCAAGTAAGCACAAATATAAATGTTATAATGTTAGACCAAGCAAATGTTGCTAGCACTTCGATGTGAAACTGAGCAACTGAGCAAACTATGTTCAAAATTGACCAGTGCAGGGCTTGCAGCTAATTTTTATCAATTAAGATGTACACATCGCCCCATTGGTGCAAAAAGGTACAATCTTTTCGCACAAATGGGGCATAATAAGCCTAAATCTTTATACCTGATCGGTGCCCAAATTTTGGAAACATGGTTCCTGTTAATAATGAATTCTACTTTTTAGATAAAGCAACACTTTCTGGTTCTTAATTAACTTAAACATTTTCTCGAAAGGATTAGTTATTCTTAAGCAATTTTTGTTAATGAAGCAAAATAAATGTGTTGCTTTGAAATTAGGACTGGATTCGCAACATTTATAATTGAAGCCTTCAAATGCAAATTAAGAGTCTGTTCAAGGCCTAAGTCAGGTGGACACATACCAAAAGTTCCTCTGTAACTGACCACTTCGGCAAAAGGTGATTAAGACTGGTGACCATTTTGGCCATAAGTGGACAACTCACTGATTTTGTGTCGATAAATGTGTGGACATTCCGATAAGCCAATCTATCAGGATGTGTTTGATTAACCCGTGTGTTTACAATCATATCTTCTGGCATTTCATAGACCCTTGGTTGAAAGTTGTCGAAATCTTCATTTTCAGATTCGATATGGGCATAATTGACCAGTCGCCAGCTGTCAATCAAATAAATCGATCAGC